>CAEGAE010045790.1:0-29151 GCA_903067095.1 Girardinus metallicus
CGGGTTCTCCGGCTTCCTCCCACAGTCCAAAAACATGACTGTTAGGTTAATTGGTTTCTAAATTCTCCCTAGGTGTGCGTGTATGTGTGTGTGTCAGATAAAAAATAAAATCTTACCAAGTAAGTTTTTTTTCTTGAAATAAGACAAAACTAAGTTTCAGGTACCTTTTTATGTAAGTAATAGTAGCTCGTTTCAGTATTTGCTTAATATTGATGAAAACAGTTTTAGTTCCACTGACATACTATGGGAAAAATATTGTGTTATAAGTGAATCTCAGTGAAACTTCTACTTTTCCATCAGTATTAAGGAATTACTGACTTAAAAGAATCTCCTGTATCTCGCTGAAAAGTTCACTGTAAGTTAGTTTTGTCTCATTTCAAGTGTCCTAAGATATTTGCACGAGACTAGGCAAAAAAAATAAATACTTGGAAACATTTTGTTTTTTTGCAGTGTAATGTTTGTATTTATCGGAAAGGCAAATGCACGTGTGACAGCAGGTCATTAAATTAGAAAACATGGCTGTGTAAGAATGCAGCAGAACAATGTGCATCTGATATTTTTCTGCTCATAACGTGATATTTGGGAACGCGAGAAGTTAGCAGCCAAAGTTAGTTGCTGAGCTCGGTCACCGTCGGCAGTGGAATCTGACATTCAGCAGAGTGAGGTTTTTTTTTTTTTTTTTTTTTTCAGCACCTCTTGGAAGTTTGAAGTGTTTGATCACTGCTTTTGTATTTTAGTCTGAACTCTTGCCTGCTCCTTAAATGAACCTGTAGGCATAGCCGTCTGTAGTGAATAACAATAAGATGGTTAACTCTAGAGACTAATGGACCCTGATGTCTTGTGCAGAATATGTGATGCGCTTCTGTGGTCGATTTTTCTTTTCAGTCCTGCCTTGATGTTTTCTTCTCTCCGAGTTTCGTGGCCTAAAGCTTTGTCCCTCTCCTGTGTAGGAGTTGCCAGATGACATTCGAGCCAATCTGACAGAGGAGCTTCCTCAGCCCAGAGAAATTCCCAGGAAGCTCAGCGAGTACACCCAGGAGGAGATCGACGCCTTCCCCAGGCTGTGGATCCCGTATGTAGCTGCCAGCAGGCATTTATTTGTGCTTAAAACTGAGTTTCCTCCAACAATCACAGCTTTGTCTACTTTGCTTCCTCTAAATAAAGTGAGCAGCGGTGATGAAAGGCACTTCGAAATAAGTTGTCATTGGCAATTATGCACAACTTCATTTTGGTGTGTCACATTAAATCCCAATAAGATGCGCTGCCGTTACGACAAAATGTGATCCCATTTCAGATCTCTTCAGGACATTGTCATTTTTCCCTTTATAAATTGTCATAATTAGTTAATTATTATTTAAAAACAATACTATTTTGTGTTCCCATTTAATTTGGTTGAACTCCCTGGTTGGACCACCTGACTGACCGCAAATCAAACAGAAATAACCTTGAGCGACCTCCTGCAGGTAGACCTGAGATTTTCCAAAAAATGCAAAATTAGGACGGTGATGATAGAAAGATGCTTTTCAATTAAAGGTGTCAGCTTATGGGACAATTTTGACAAGGAGATAAAACAATCTAAATCTCTTTCTGCATTTAAAAGAAATCCAAAAATCATAATGAGGCAATAAGACATTGAATAAGTTGAAGTTTTGTAGCAATGCAGGATATTTATGGCACCTTTGTCCGTCACACTCAGAAACTCATCCACCAGCCATGTACCGCCACGATGCGCTCCACCACCTGTTTATTGAGACCGGGATGATGATATGAAATTTATTGTGTTCAGTCTATCTGCTTACCTGTATAAATAATCCCACTGTGCTGGTCCCGCAGTTCGCTTTGAACCAGCAGGTCCGGGAGGAGAAAGGCTGCCGTACTCCAGGCATCTCGCCGGTCATTTTAAAGACGCTTATTGGTCCCCCAAAAACGATGAAAACCCGGGCATTATCATAAATCAATAAAATCCCCCCTGGCCGAACTTGAAAATTGGATGTTATGCCGCTGACACTTAGCTTTCGTCAACAACTCAGAGGCGGAAGTGAGAGCTCTGTGCAACGCAGGTAAAGTCTTGGCCAGAACACGGTGCGCTAAATAATAAAACATAAATTAACGAAGCGTCGAAGCAGGTCAATTTTCCTTGAGGAATTTTAATAATCGAGGTACTCGAATCATTCGAGGAATCGTTTCAGCCCTAATTAAAATGTAGCAAAATTCCAGTCTCGTGGACGGCACAAGTTACAAAAATTGTAAATGTAGAAAAACAAAACTGCCAATTGCCAAAAAGAGTAACGCACAACAATTTGATACAAAATGGGTTTGAATACTTCTGGAAGGCCCTGAAAATCATTATGCACAAGCATGTAAATGGGAGACTGAGACTTTCTCAGTGTTTCTGCTCTGACCTGCCCACCAATGAAGAGTCCAGGTGTTCCCTCACACACTCACAGCTGTGTGTTGTTTTGGTCCTCCTAAGCAACGGATGCCTAAACAGATTCATGTCAGGAAGCATGCCAGCCATTGTCTTGTAGCCGCTTTCACTTGGACTCTGCTCCCCTCCAGCAGAATAACTTAAAGATGCTGTTTTTGGATTTTAACCACAAACACATGTGAGTTGAGGAGTGAATGATTGTCAGCCAGCTGACCTGTCACATGTGACAGGATATGCACAGCAAACAGTGACGGACACTTGGCCGGGCGGCCATTCATAATAAGGAGTGTGTTGTGCTCTGTTGTGCAGAAATAAGCTTTTGGTTCTTATGTAAGTTGGTGTAAGTGCCCTTTATGGTTTTCTAAGCTGATTTATTCTGAATGGAAACGAATGCACAGCAGCAGCAGCAGCAGCAGCAGCAGCACGCTGAAAAAAAGGGAGTTTTCCCTTCAGCCTGGAAGCAGAAATGATCAAATGTCACAAACACACACGGGAAAGTTGGCTCTTCTCCTCTCTGTCCCAACTGGATGGGTTTACTGTGGGCGTGTGTGTGTGTGTGAGAGAGAGTGAGAACATCTGTTGCTCAACATAATCATATTCATGGCTTTTCTGGCTCAAGTATTTTCAGGTTGGAGATTAGACTGACACTGTGACCTGCGGTTTGCTGGCACCTTAATATCACGCTGAACTCCCCCCTCCCTCCCTGCTTCCCATCCGCAGCACCTTCATTCTAACGAGTTTAGCGGTTGCGCTCCGCTCAACATGTAGCCTTTACATTCATTAATCTGATAATCCATTAGTTTGTCCATCGTCCAGGTCGGGGTCAAAGCGCGGTTGTTAGGCATCCGCATATTAAATTAAGTCTGCATTCCCCATAGCGTTTCACACACAGCATAAGAGACTCTTCTAACTTTTTCTGTTATGGATCTGGAATAAGTGCATTGAGCTTCGAACAAACACTGAAGTTGCCCTACCTACCGTACCTTTGTTATGTGAATGTCATGGCATCAGTGAAAGAAAATATGTAAAAATGTTGCTCTTTGTTGCCTGCCTCTCCAAGCGCCAGCATAATGTGATATTTCTTCTTCCCTGGATTTATTTGTGTTTTTCAGACGGCTGTCTCTGATTTTCCGGTAAAGTAGAGACAAATTGTGCTATCTTCAGGGGGGCTCACCGCAGGTTCAAATCAATTATTCAGATATCAGCAGCGACATAAAGTACTGCGCTGCTTCCCTGTGGCATTCCTGTTTTCATTTGGACCGTACAGCTTGCTAACCACACAGGTCTTGTTTTATAGTCCTGGTAAAACCACTTCTCATGTGGAGCAAAAGTCAAAACTGCTGCTCTCTTTTCTTCTTTACCAAATGAACAATTTAAGAGCAAACAAAGTGTAATTTACAGCAAAGTAAAGATCAGCGCAAAACTGCAATTTAGGTTGGAATAAGAAATGCATTTTTATTATGAAAGAATATGAGTACATAGAAGTGTTCACAGCGCTTGTGCTGCAGAGATTTAGTTTTCACTGATGGCTGCTAATATTTATTTCCTTTCACCTCATTTTGTGTTGCTCTAACACACTGAAGTTTGTAGTTGTAAAATGGCAAAATGAAAAACTTTTGCCATAAATTGCTTTCCAAGGCATAAATTTATGTTCATGTTTTTCTTTAAAGCTAAGTCGAACACAACAAGCTGCATTTGGCTCTGACTTAATTTGTGTTAAGTTTGAGCCGAAACGTCTAAATTAAGCAAACGCTCCATGTTTCCATCCAGTTTGTATTATAATACATACGTTTACGCAATGGGCATTTCCTTGCTTGTCAGTTCCAGGTGAAAGGCCCTCTCTCATTGGTTATTGGTCGAGTGTCGTCATCCACGCCAGCCGTCAAGGTCAAACCAGTCCTGGTTTATTTAAGAGACGCCTCACCCTAGTTAATATTCACGCTCCGGCTGACTCATTCTACTCATCAGATACGTGCGTGTGCATGCGCCCATCAGGGGCAGTGGGCTTTGGGTCACCGAGGGTGATTCAATCATTACCTCGAATTAAACACGCAGTTAATATTCTTTCTGAAAAATCCTGGAGCAAAAGTGTGAGATGATTGGATGAACCACGCCCTCTGTGAAACAAATACACACATTCCACACAAACAAGCAGCCAGACCCAGGACAAACGTACTGCTGTATGTGATAGCAGAACTATTACATTTTTCTCACTTTGTAACAAAACCTATACAGCATCCTGCGATAAGATCTGTCAGCTGAAATTAAAGGGAGAGAACATGAAAACGTGATGCTGGCTCTGAACTCATGTTGAAATGCTGGAAGGAAAAAAACAAGATAAGATCTGCCCAGTTTTCTCATCTGTCACTTTCCGTCTGTGTATTTCCTCGAAGTCGCTCCCAATACTAATATGTTCTCTTCCTGTTTTTTCTTTCCCTCCCTCTCTCTGCAGACCTGAAGACTACAAGATGAAATGAAATCAAAGCTTATTTTTAATATTAAACACAGAAAGCAGCAGGCTTTAAATATTTTGTTGTTTTCATAAAAATCTGACTTCACTCCGTTCTGTAAATTTACACAAGAGCTTTCTTCCTTTTCCAAAAACGGCCATCAAAGTTTGCCCGGACTCCCAAGCACTAAGCCGCAACCTCCGTGCCAGCAGTAACAGCCCCGGACCCCGCCGCTGTGTTTTTCTAGGGCTTCGCACAAAAGCCCTCCATGAGCGGCACGGAACCACAGCAGAGCCGAATTATCCCGGAACAGCTTGAGACTTCAGCTTTCGGCTCCGATCAGAGAAAATCCCATTCTGCTGGTTCTCCCTACGAGTGTGTCGCCACGAAGCAGTCGGACCTGGCCCGGAAATGTGACATCTGTTACATCTAGTTGTTTTTGCTTTTTTTTTTATTATTTCCTTTTGGAGGTTTCACAATGAAAACAATTGTGTTACAGTGTCAGCAGTCGAGACCTGTGTTTAAGTGAACTGCAAAACAGGCTAATAAACTGTCTAATGAACCATCTATTATGAAAAAGTGTTTTTGTTTTATATAAATGCTGTAAAATCTTTTTATTGAACATGTCTCCAGGGACATTTTTCTTCTGAGACTTATGGTTTTGTGGTGCAGAGAAATAGAAAGTAAACACATTGATTTGTAACGAGGGTTGCAGGAGTCAGACATGAAGTGTTCTCTTAAGCTTTTTCACACAATGGCCACAACCTTCAGTGCGCACGTGTCAAACTCAAGGACCAAATCCGGCTTGCCATAATATTTTTTTTTTTTGTGTCACGTGAATAGAACCTTCATGATAATTGTGTGCTCAAATATTTGATCAAATTGACGCGGTCTTTTTCATCATATTGCCAACTTACATCTGTGAACACATGGTGAATATTATTTAATATTAAGTATTCACTGAATGTAGAGAAAGCTTTTTTTTTTTTTTAAATTAACATTTTAACAGTTTGTTAGTGGGTTGGTTTTATCAATACACACCGGTCATCTGCCTTTTTGGACATTCATGATCTCGATGTGGACCAAAATGAGTTTGACATTTCTGCTACTTGCTCCAGAAAGAGTGGGCTCGAACTGGCCTTAAAAAGAAAATAGAAGAGGCAACAAAAGACACAAGAGCTTCGTTTTTTGTATGAAAACTTTGTTCATTTTGAGATAAGAGAATGAAGTATCGCAGGACAAAATGCAACAGCCTTCAATTTTTAAATAAAACCTGGTTCTGCAAACTCAGTTCAGAAACTAAAGTAGAAGCGCAAAGTAGAAAACGATACTGCACGCGGAGGTAAGTTTGACACAAAGAGAATTGGTGCAGGGGAATCATGTTACGTTAGAAAAAGCAGTCTGTACAAATGATGCCACTTTAGTTTTCTCAGTGGTTTGAAAAAAGGAAATCCTCAGGCTACAGAAACCCGATGTCCAGTGTCGCACTCAGTCTGGACACGTGCAGCTTCGCAGAGCTGTGAGGTGTAAAACGACCGGTTCAAAGTTTGCATTATCACTGGACGAAGCGGACACAGATCAGGCACTTTTCGGACCTCCCTTTTACACACATATCATACAGATATCACAGAGATATTTACATTTAGTTTTTTTTTTTTTGTTTGTTTTGTTTTTTTAAACCTTGGAGGAAACCCACTGCAGGGTGTTAGGTTCTCACCACAGTTTGAGATGAGTTCACATGTCCATGGTGGGGGTGTGTGTGTGTGGTGTAGTGTCTTTTTGGGGCTCAAGCACTTAAGGTGAGTCCGCTCTTCCTCTTCAGTTCTCCTCCGTGACCACGCTTTGTGAAAACCTCCTGACGATGCCCGGTGACCTTAGCTCCACATCCTCAGAGTTTTCTGGGTGGAACCCATGGAGCCCGTAGTTAAACTGGGAGTGGTAACCACGAAAGTAGGCATTTTGCTCTTCCTCGCCTCCTCCTCGGTGGTGGTTGTACGCCACTGCAGCAGGGTTGTACGGCTGTCTGTGGGGAGGATTGTAGGGCTGGTAGCGGCCGCCGCCGTGGGGCAGGGCTGAGACTGGAGTGGTATGGAGGGGATATTTAAGGTTACGATTGAAGTGAGGCTAAAGGAATAGATGCCACAACCAATGAAAATCAAATCAAGTGTTGCCAAAGCAAGGTAAAGCACTTCTAACAGAAGCTCAGCAGGAACGTGAGGCATGCAGATGGACATGCAGTGTCAGAAGTCGTTAATTGAAGTTCAGAGTGGCTAAATAAAGCTTAGTTGTGCTAATTTTTTCCCGATATCAAAATGGGTGCAATTATTTTAGGGGTAAAAGATAGATTTTCAGCACATCTCAGAATTTGATTTGCACAGGTAGGCGAGGCTGTACGGCGATGAAAGCAGACAATCAGAAAGAAGCGCTATTCATCACTGTTTAGCTGATTGATCGGGCTTTGAAAGAAGTGATTAGCTGTAATGAGATTTGAGCCCGAAGCAGGCGAACGCGGAGGAAGATGAGTAATTGTTGATAAATGGCAGTGCAATTGTTGGTGGCAGCATTGAGGAAGGTTTTTTTTTCTTTTTGTTGGTTTATGAGACGTTTTACATTGAGCGTCTATTACTGCTGACAAATTTTGAATTTAACCCAAATAATGCAGAACAGTTTCCAATCAGAAATTCAGTTAGATTGTGTACTAAAGCTAGCCTTGGTACAAAATGATTTGCTCTGTAAATTAAGTGTATGTTTGAAGATGGATTTAGATCAGGGGTCTGCAACCTTTACAAACCAAAGAGACGTTTTTGCCCGCAGTCCAGCTAAATAAAACTCTTCTATAGCCATAAATGTTACATTACAGTTTGCAAAAAGACATCTTCATTTTTAAAAATATCTACTGTAGGAAATTTGAAAAGAACCACAATTTTATTTCTGCTTTTAGGGTTTAAAACAAACAAACAAACAAACAAAAAAAATATATATATATATATACATATATATAAAGAAACATTTTCTTCTATGGGGAAACATTTTTCATTTGTAAAAAATGATTTAAACAAAAACTATTTAGTTTCCAACAACATGATGAGAAAAAAATATTTCTGATACTTGTACCATTCTGTTGTGGAAATTTAATGCAGGATTTATTCCATGCAAAGCAAACAAACAAAAAAAACAACTAAATCTGCATTAAATTCTCGACTCTCTTAGTCAGGTTTTAAAGGGCCACAGGTTGCAGACCCCTGATTTAGAAGCTCCCGAAAGCTGAAATTTAGAAATTGTTTGGCCTCTTGGGGAATGAATGACTGGATGTTTCTGAACAAGGCAAAGAGGGAGGTGAGCACGTGGGGAGGAGGATGAGGAGAGATGGCTGGAGATTTCTCCTCAGTAATCATTCCTGTAATCCTGTTGAGCTTCAAATCAGAACAAGGGAGAGCGGGGGGAAGGGAGGAGAGAAAGACAGGAGAAGTTTACCTCACATGAAAAAGGAAAACCCAAAGACACCAAAGACTTCCTGACAAACCATTTCAAAACTGTTGGGTTAGGATTTAGGAAGTGAAAAAACACAAATCCCAGACCCTCTCCTCTTTTACAGAAAGGAAACTCAGAAATTCACTGAGCAATACAAGAACAGGACGCTTAATGTGTCAAGTCCCTATTTTTCTTTCTGCTTAAATAAAAACGTCTGACGCAGAAAATGAAATGAGGAACACAGGTTGTAAATTCAGAAGAAATTTGTTAGTTTTGTACACCCAAGCATAGTGTTTGAAAGAACCAGCAGTTCTTTCTTGAGTCAATATTCAAGAGTAACTTGAATCTAAAAATGTATCTGCTGGAGGGTAAAATGTTCAAAGGTACGGTCTATCAAGCAGCAACCTCACATAGTTTTGTTCATCTAGAGCACAGCTACTACTGAAATGTAAATATTGGGTACAATAGTAGTAGAAGAAAGATCCTTAGAGACTCCCTGTTATACTTTTCCATCCACTCAAATCTTCCCCCACCCAGCATGCACAGCATTCATTGTTGTTGTTGTTGTTTTTTTTCCCCATTCATCCATACTGCTTCCCGCACCCCCTCTGCAATAGCAGGGGGGTGCGGGTGCGCCCCACAGTTTGGGAACTCTAACCCATTGTTTTTCCCTCTAATCCACATGTTTCATTGTTTCCAAATCAAATCTTTACTTACTAGCAATTAGTAGGTAATTTTTTAAAAATAGGGTACAATATCAATAAAGTAAATAACAATAATATGTACCAGTTAAATGTCATGAAAATTGGTTTTGGCTTTTAAAATGCAAGCTGAAAAAGAAAAAAAAACTGGATGCAGCGTAATTGGTTGGCAGGGAGGAAAATATTGACGTAAAATGAAAAATGTCAAGGAAAATGAAAACTTTTTAAACTGAACTCTGCCTTTGAAGTGGTTGAGCAGGGAGGCTCGGTTTAAACCTTGAATTGTTCAAAGCAGCAGATGAGACTCAAACTCAAGATGGGGGAAAAGAACAATTGAGAGTTGAATCTATTTAAATAAATCTGCTTTGATGGATAAAATAATGTCTCATCCATCCGCTACTTTTCACAGACGATATACGACATCGTAGCTGCATCGTAGCTGCACTTTGGAGAAGGCTGGAAGATCATCATCTGTATGAATATTCAGAGACGCTGTGCATGCCACCGTGTATCGGCCCGGATCTGTGTACGAGCATATTTTATTAGATTTCAACACAGACAAATAACGTTGACCTGTTAAGTCCTTAATCTGTCTGTGTGGGCATGAATGAATAAACTTCCAACAATAAAAGTCGGATGCATATCCAACTCTGAGAACTTTACAAGAGCAGTAACTATCTGAGGGCAGACTGTCGCTGCCTTTTCTAGCATTTTATTAAATGGAAAGACACATTAAGACCAGACTGGCAGCTACTTAGTTTCCAACGATGTTTTGGAATAACAAGAGCAGTAGATATTTTCAGTAACACCGCTCAGAGACGACGGCGGGACAAATAAGGATGCATTCCAGTTTAAAGAAATGCCGCTAAATATTTTAGAATGTCTGCATATTTCGTGTTTTATGAAAAAAGATAAAGACATAATAAAAACAGAATGTTCCAGTCAAAATGTTATTTCGGCTTCAGCTGCCAGATCATATTCTGCCTTGTACTCTGTCAGTATGTGTGTGTTCACACATCTGTAGAATTGGATCCAAACCTTAATATTATTAAATCCATGTTTCTCTCACATTTCTGAGGTGGGAATTAAAAAAATAAGTAAATAAAGGAACAGAGAACCATCCGGTTTCTTTTGTCTTCCCACATAAATCACTTCCACTCATCCCTGTCATGACGTTATTCTGCTTCTTAGGCACACTCCCATGTGATGCCTCCAGCTGGGTGACCCCCTAAACCCCCATATCCATTTGGTAGTCATCCACAGTGTTTAAACCATAGTCTGTCTATAAAAATGCTTGAAGACCTAACAGGCCAGCAGTCACTTTCTCTGATGTGCAGCATATGTGGAACAGCATGTAAGAGCAAAATGACTGGCAACAATAAGACACTGGCTCCAATGCATGCTTCGCTCCGACAGGCTTCCATTCACGACCTTTTTGTTTCAGGAAACTCTACACATGTTCCTTCTTTCGGATCTTAATCTAATGACAACAGATGAAACGCATGGGACATTTTTCTACTGTGACACACAAACCCTGTTATAATGTAACGTCTTTCGAAGCGGATGCATGTCTTAAAGGGGCAGTATAGTGTAAAATTGACTTTTTTGAGCTTTACATCATGTTATAATGTTATTCCCTCGTCAAAAGCTTAAATTGAGCATTGCTTTGATTTTTTTCGTCCATGTTTGGGAAATCATTTAACCTCCCGTGGCAAAAATTCAGCTCTGCAAAACGCTTTGGGGGGACCAAGTGCCGCCTTTGAGGGCGAACCTCCTCCTCTGATTGGTAGTTTCCAAGATACTAAGCTCCCACCTCAAAGAGCACCTCTCTCCTTCTCCTCCTTCAGACTAGCCAACAGCAATTAGCAAACACCTTTGAATCTGCTGAGCTGATTATACAAGCTATTTCTCAGTGCAAAGCTGGTAAAAATGTTAAAATGTCAATAGAGCAGCCCTGTTGTGTCACTTCCTGACAGCATTGAATTGGAAAGAGCAGAACCTTCTTGGAGGTAAAGGCCCAATGTCAAGGTGTTAAATTGCAAAGTCAAATATCTTAAGGTATATTTGATAGATACAGCTTTTTTACAACAACTGAAGGCAACAGTTGCTTGATTGTGGTATAAAGTGAAGCTGTGGTGGAAAACACATCATACTGCCCCTTTAAATAAACTGTAACCAAGTAACCATTTTTCTGTGGGGCTCTACAACTAGATAAAAAGATTCATAACACATAAATGTGATTTTGTGAAATACACCATAAATAAACATATTAATGTCTTATAACAGTTGTAATGTTATTGTCCCATTTTGTTTCCAGTTTGAAAAAGAAATTCAAAAGGTAGTTCAGGATGGATAACATTTACCTCCAACACTGTATCCCAGACACGAGTTCTGGTCACAGTATCCTGGTGGTCCGGTTGGTCCCGTAGCTCCTGGATTTCCAGGCCTGCCAGCCGCTCCCGGGCTTCCGGGCCGACCAGGTGGGCCCTGGCTGCCTGTCCGACCTTCGCCTGGCAGGCCTGAAGATGGAGAAATAGCTTCTATTTAAAGACGGGGTGGTAGGTTGTGCATGCAAAGTGGTTTGACATTTTGATAGAATGACTGCAGCAGTGAGACACCTGGTGAGAAAATGTAAGAAAAAAACCAAAATACCAGCAACAAACAGTGCACCAAAGGTACACCCTGTCACTATAAAGAAAAAGCTTCAGCCTCTGCAGCTTTAACAACATGATATAAAAAATTAGCGAGCTACAAATGGCTGCTTGTCGTTATCCGGATAACAGAGTATGATAGCGAATGTCCTGAGGGCAGGAAGAGGAATGACGCAGCTCCGAGCTAAAATCTAGCCCCAGGCCTCTGTTTGATGATTTCACAGGACAAACTGCTCCGCTAGGACTGCTCAGCAGTCTGCGGGAATCGGATATCAATATTTTAAAGGTAGTTCCTTTAGCCAAGTGCACAAATTATTATCCCACAGTTATTTAAGAAAAGCACAGAGAATAAAACTTCCTCTAAAAACACTGAGGCTTGATATATGTTCGAATATGTTTTGCCTCTTCAGTAATGTAACCGTGGAAAAGTTTCAGTTAAAGTTTGTCTTCTTGTAAGTATCGATCACGGTAAGCTGGAAATACCAGCACAGACATATTTTTATAACACAAACCTCAAATTCCACACCGCACGCAGTAAAATCAATACAGAGCATCACATTCATGGGCTGAAATGTCTGCTCGCCTTCCTCTCTTTGAGAATCAGCAGAGAGTGAATCCTAAAAGCGTTACGGCTGTGGCTAACTTCAGTTCTTGCTTTAATATCGCAGGCATTCTGGTTTTGTTTAAAAGCTGTACAATAAGACCAATGCACAAACATTTTGTCTGGAAATAAGAAATTATCCCCACGGAGAGAATAAGTTCACAAGGTCATATGTTGGTTGTTTTTGGAGTTTGAAGCAAAACAGAGGGCTCTCAAAAATCTATAAACATGATCAGGACTGTGTTGTGTCTTACCGGGCACACCGGGTGGTCCTCGAGGTCCCTGACTCCCAACGCCTGGACTCCCCCTCTCTCCCTTTTCACCTGGCAAACCTGGAAACAAGGAGTTTGAGATTTTACAAAACCTCTGTGCTAATCCGTTGCAGTACAAGTAGAGCTTTAGCTTCTGAATTTTATCTTATACCGCAAATATAAATAAGAGCATAAAGAAGAAAGTAGCAATATTTTTCCAAACACTTTTCTGACACAAAAAGAGCCTTTACAGCTACGCCTCTCGGAAACAGGAAAGGCACTACCATATATGGATGACGACAGGTCGTCTGAAACTGCAGAGCATAACTGCCTATTGTGGTAAAGAGAAAAAGGGTTTGAGAAAAATATGTTTTTAACAGGAATATGTTGAATGGATGAGTGACCACTTACTGGCAACATTAAAAAAGAATAAAATATACACCCTTTCTCCACAGATACTCAGTAAGATTACACATTCAAAACACTTTTTACCCAAGGATTGCGAAAGAAAAAGCATGTTCTCTTCAAGGTACGAACACAATAAGCCGAGCGATGAGGACAAAACACTGACAGAGAGGCCTAGTTGCAACAAAAGCCAGAGGATCAACGTGTTCCTGGATAACATTGCTTTTTAATTCACAATGTCTTGTGTCAGTATAAAATGACTCGTCCATGGATCAGCTCACTCTTTAAATATTCCTTCTACACGAGTTTACCTACAGTAATCAGCTGCTGGACTAACTCATTTTTTCACTCAGCTCAGTGAAGCATTCCACCACAACATATGTAACAGTAGGGGTTAAGCCACATGTTTTTGTGAGGAAAAACTAATTCCCCATGGACTAATGTAGTTCAAGGAGCATGAATGAAAGTGTTCACAGTTACGGTAGTGATTACTTAAACACTCATGAGAGAAACGTGAACTGAACATGTGTAGTGAGACTTCAATTCACTTCTTCTGCTTCACACCGTCACTGTTTGCCTCAATGATTCTGGTAACTATTCTGGTAACAATCTTTTCCCAGAAATGGGTGTTTGTTGTACATGTCAAATTAATAATGCTGGTCAGAACTGGAGCAGAAATAACAACATCAATATGGATGACAAAAATGTCTGTCACAAATTATCATCCACCATATGGAAAATGACACGGTTCGCCAAAACATCTTTGAATTTCTTGGGTAGAGTGCAGGTAGATTTGGTCGTCAAGGACAACATGTCTCCTGACTTCCTCGTCCTCCCTGGACAAAGCAACATCTCCATCTTTGTCTTATGAATTTACATTCTAGCCGGAGACTTCAAGCCATCACCACTGTTGTCCTGACTGATTCTTGTCACGTGTTAAAGTGAGATATGGTGTTCCCGTTAGCTTTTGTTCTCTGCTGACTTGGTTCATTTTCATTCTCATTATTTTTTATGTACACATTATTTTTTATTTTGGGAAAAGGAATGAATATAACTCCTGAAATAGGAATAAATATAACTGTCACATGTCAGATGTTTTTTTCACTATTAGATTTCACAGGCAGGAATCAAAGACTCCTTGCTAACAGACTTTAACGTGGCTACATATTGAACCAGTGACTAAAACGCTTTTTATTTCAAAATCAGTATCCTGTTTGTTTTTTGTGAAAATGAGCTGAATAAATCGCGTCTTCGGGCAGAAAAGCAGCCTGTTTGAGTGATATAATGTGTCCTTTGTCAAATATTATAGAATCACATTAAAATCTGATCTGCAGGTTTTTTTTTGTCCTATTTCTTTTATGACTGTTCTAATGGAGACAATGAATGTCATAGCCTCGAATAAAGAGCCATTCTCCGTTTTGAAAGTCTGTGCATTAACTTTTTCTAACTGATACATAAAAATAAACGAGTTTCTTATGCTGCACGATTTTGTCTGAGTGCAGTTATAGGTTAAGCTTTTAAACTGTAATGTGGTTTTTATGTGCGTGGAGGACCAGTGGCAACAGATTCGACGTTTTACTGGAAGGATTCAAAGGACTCCACCCCTGATGAGGACGAGTCATAGCTGGACAGACGTTCAGCAGGTTTAAATTTTTCCAGCTCTTTATGTGCATCTAGGCTGCATTCAAATGTTTATTTTTACTTTTTATTATTTTTTTTAGCATGGGTTACATGTCTCAGTGATTAGAACAGAGACTCATAAACGCTGTCTGTCCTCTAAGGACCTAGTATAGTAAAGAATGACGTCATGGATACTGAAGTTACTGTCTAATGTGATTTGAGGGAGCAAACCACACAATACAGCAAACAAGTAGGATGACTCCCAAAGAAGCAGTGTGAGCAGAAAGGTCTGCTGAATGTCTCCCAGCATATCCATGGTTTGTATTTGTTCTTCATCCATGTAAAGCACTTAGTTGAAGTTTTGATAGTGGTAGTAGAAACCATACTGTTCATTCTGACATTTTAATTTAAGTGCTAAAAGTAGCACTTAAATAAGCCCTTTTTATATGAACATTAAATAAGTATTTAGTGATTTTTTGGAGTTAGATCTTAAAAATAAAAGATAAAAGACCAAGAACAAGGCAACTGAGAGCGTTGCTACCAATGAGTAATGAGATTACATATCAGCACAAAACACATTGGCAAATAAAAAGATAGAAGTGAGGAGTTATATGTTATCAACTGAGAAGAAGTAGTAAGAAGAAATGTCAGAGAACAGCAGATCAAAAGGGTTTAAGAGTAATTTAGCCATTATGACAATACGACAACATAGTTCATCATGACCTTTATCCAACACTATACGAGAGATTTAATGGGTGAAAATAACATGTCGATATACAAAGTAATTATCGTGGGTAAAATAAGGCAGGGGAACATTTAGAATGAGCGGTATTAATTTATTTAAGTTGATCTTTTGATGTCAGCAGGCATCAAATCGAACTAAGCAGCATATTGCTTAGCAGAGATACTAAAAGTTGCTTCAATTGTCAAAGTCCTGATTGCTAATGATTTCTGTTGTCCCCATGGTACGAACTGTGGTTTACGCCTCATCCATCAGTCCTTATGCAGGGCCAACATTCTGATAAATAATTGTTTTCAAGGTCCTCCAGATGGGGTTAATTTTCCAAATATTTCAGTGGGTGGTTTCAAATTCTCCTAAGTATTGATCTTATGTTGTTCACTTTTGTGTAGTTAAATGTGTGAGGTGTAAACAGGGCAAACCTCCTTCCTTATTCACCTGTGGTACATCTGGATATAATATCAGCCATTTAAGTAAGAACAAATGTTGAGGTTTCTCAATTTATTTTGTAACCACAAATTGCTTTTTTAAGATTATATTTAAAAGAGAAAATCCTTTTACATGAACACAAAACAAGGCAAAATATGATTTGAATAATTTAGTGCAAGCCCATCAAGGGAAAGCATCAGTATTGATCCCATGAAAGCGTCTATTTATCTCACCTCTTTCACCCGGTTGTCCGCTCTGACCATTAGTACCGGGGAAACCGGGTCTGCCAGGGGCGCCTTGCTCTCCCTGGGGCCCAGGAGGGCCTCTCCTGCCCGGCTCGCCCGGTGGCCCCGTCACTGTTCGGACAGATCCTGAAAACTGTTGGGGGATCTGGTTCAAGATGGAATTATAGCGAGAGAAATGGCCTAGAAGAAGCAGAAACAGTAAGGAAAATGAACAGTTTTCCCATCATTTTTAAAACCACAAATTTATGGAAAGTTTATCACAAAAAAACAAAAAAAACAAACTAAAAAATAAAATCAACGACTCACTTTGGATGATCTGTTCACAGACTTGCCGTGCAATTGCTCTCACTGCTGCTTGGGACTGCACATCACCCTGAAGAACAAACAGACAGCTCTACACACTGCAGACAAATGGCACTTTTCCATCTGAGCAGCCATGGGGACATTAACCGTCAGACCAGAGGTTGATTAATGGGTGGGTGAGATCTAAATGGTGTTTAATTAGCACTGCCAACCTTCATTCCAAGCTGATTCTTTTACATTTATATTTCCCAAAAATGATAAATTTAAACAGCACTTCTCATTTACATGTTGAAAATCTAGAGTCCACTGCGATGAACCCCATTGAAAATCTCCTGGTTGTTCCTCCAAATATTGATTTCTGAAATCTTCTTGAGTTAAAACATTAGTATTGTTGTTTCTAAATGAACATGAACTTGTTTTCTTTACTTGAGGTCTGAAAGCACTGCATCTTTTGTTATTTTGATCATTTCTCATTTTCTGCAAATAAATACTAAATTTTTGCTTGGCATTTGAGAGGCATGTTGACAGTAGTTCGCAGAATAAACGAACAATGTTAATTTTACTCAAACACAGACCTATAAAAACTAAAGTCAGAGAAAGTGATCATTTTAAATGGTCCCTTAATTTTAATTCAGAGCTGTATCTTTAATAAGCCGAGCTTATCTTTTGAAATACCTGGAATTTTAATTTGATATTTGTATATTTAGAAACAGAAAAAAAAAAGACAAAAATACCTCTTTGTTTAGTGAACCATTTTTTGGGAAATTCATTAACAAATGTTATCTTTTATGAGATGCAAAGTAATCTAACAACATGAGTGATTTTAGGTTGCTATGTAATTTTATGGTGAATGCAAAGTTTGATCGCTTCTTAAAACTCTATCAGAGAGATTTAAATAAGAGCAGCTGCTCCTATATGTGACTTGAAGACAGAAAAAGGTCAGCTGAAGGGCTGACCAAAAGTGTAAAAAAATCCTCATCAGATTACCACCATCTTTGATGAGAACTGGGCCAACTCACAGAAACGCAGTTCTGAGGAGAAAATCTTTTTTTTAAAGTCTTTCTTTTTAAACGCCTTTCATGTTGGTTCTTGAAGCTAAAATTAGCTGCATCGAGGTACAAACGTCCCCAACATTTAATTTTGATTCAAGCAGGCGAGTAGCGTGTCGTACAAAGCCGCTGGCGCTGACGTCCTCTCTTTTGTCAGCAAAAATCCAGACACTGCCCTTGGTGCTCCATGAACACTGATTTGATTTGGTTTGCTCTAAACAAGCATGAAGATACGGTACAGAAAAAGCTGCCTGTTTGAGTTAAGGAGCCAGAAACAGCAAAAAATTGGATTTCTTCTAAAAAGAGCAGGGGCCATAAGTGAAAAACTTTGAGGGTTTTAGAGAAGAAAAGGAACAACATGTCCACTGGAATATCGCTCTAACAGCAGCTGAAGTGAACAGATTGAGTAGCTTACTCTTTCTCCTTTATCGCCTTTGGTACCAGCAAGACCCTGAAAAGATGATAGCACAGGGAGAAAATAACATTTATTTAGGATACAGTGATGTAGAGAAATATTTGTCTCCTAACAAGTTTCTGTTGCTTTAGCTTTTTCATCGCAGCTAATGTTTCCAATCATCAAACATATCAAACAAAGATGATAAAACAGTAAAAAGTAAGCACAAAATAGAGATTTAAAATAAGGATTGCATCTGTTAAGGGGAAAAAAGCTTTTCAAGCAAATTTGCCCCTATCTGAAAAAGAAATTACCTTCTTGTTGAATCATTGATTCACTGAGTTTAAGCACATTTCTTGAAAATAGAGATACATTTTCACTCTCAATCCTTATATAAGATTACAATCTGACATGCAAAATCAAGAAATTTACAAATTTCCATGTCAGACAAATAGAACCTGTCTGACAACATGAAGCAGGCCAGAATATTTCAAAACGCCACACATCGTGTCCAATGTGCAGAACTTCAAGAACAGACGAGAAATGAAATTGTTGACATCTAAAAATCTGAGAAGGGTTGCAAGGGAACTGAAGACAGTTGTTGGAAAAATGGGTGAAACAATTAGTTTAGGTTTAGGAAACCTGAGACAGTTTGTTTGATGAGCTTTTTTGCCCTTTATAGATAAAATTATTGCTCAAAATTGAAATTTAAATTTAGCATTAACTTAGGTTATGTTTGTCCAATATTAAAATTTATCTAAGGATTATCTAGTCATTCATAACAAATGTCCCTCAGAAAGAGCCATTTTATTTCCTTCTCACAAATGTCACCATTTGTCACTCTTATCAGTTCTTTTCTTTACAGCAACTTATCTTTTGTCTCATTGGCTTTACTGAAACATAAAAAGATTGGGACAAATTCAGTGCAATAAGCCTCAAAGTTTATAGTTCACAGAAACTGACATCTGGGTTTTGGATAAATGTAGTTTCTGCTATTGTCAACACTATAAAACCAATGAGAAGCAGTACGCATACGCCAAGCATGAGCAAATCAGTCATTGTAATCCAGAGGCATATAAAAGACATATTTCCTGGCCACAGGGCTCCGTCCGCTAAATAAAAAAGCTGTAACTACTTTATTCAAAAGCTGTTGCCACCTTTAAATGAAGACTTGTTTATTTTGAGTGGAAAAATGCTCTTGACCACCACCACGGGCGGTCTGATTGTGCTTGTGTGCAAGGGCAACGAATGTGTTAAAAAATTAACCAGATATAAATCAGCCGATGATAGGAAAAGTCTAGCCAATGTCTGGCACAGCTGCTGGACGAAGGAGCCAACCTGAACAGTAAAAGTTCTCGTCTTGGACCTCTTCGGCGAGCCAGAATCATACGAGTCTTTCCAGGCACATAAATGTCTGCCGTCTTATCAGGTTGACATGGAAAACCACGCTACATAATGGCAATGTGAGGACCGCTCATAAAAATCTGATTTATTATTTATCAATGTTGACTTTCCTTTACTCCACGCATGTGTAGGGTTTCTCCAATAAGAGGATTCAGAATATTTTTACTGTAAACCTTGAGTTTCAGATCCCTCCTCTGACTTCCCTGTCTCTCTCCTTCTCTGGTGTCAAACGTGAACTGATGAAGCACTCCCAAGTAGGTTGTTGAGCTCATTTCTTTCAAAGTTGCCAAACGTGAGGCAGCTCACCATCAAGTCAAGCAAGATCAATTTCAGAAAGACTCTCCAGGTGGTTGGATGACTGGAAACCGCATTCAGAGTTAGACCCTGATCCATGTCCGACGCAGAATAGGGATGTCAGCGTGAGCTTTGACAGTCTGGCACACTTATTTGTATATGGCCCAAGGAGAGCTGATGAAACAGTAAACCAAATCTGCTAGGTTCATCTCTATTAAAAGGTTAATCCCAAAGTTTCATCATTGCTGATCTTGATAGATGAAGCAGAGCATTTCCAGATGCACCGTCTCTTTCCTAAAAACAGCCGTTTGGGTTTCATTTTGGTCGACCAAGACCAGAAACTGAAGAACTCTGCCTCTCCGGCTTTAAATGCTATTAAGCTTTCACGGATATAAATCTATTGTCATCTAATTAAGTTCTACTAGTTGTCCAACATAGTACTGCTTTTGTCCAACTAGCAAACCTAGTTGGACAAATTCCCTCTTGATTCACTTGGATGCTTGTATTTAGGATATAAACAACACAAAAAATAAACTATATAGATAGAAACAAAAACAGAATCAGTGAAATAATCATAATTTGAAGTTAATGCTTTCAGGAGGTGCAGAAATTCATATGGATTTTATTTGTATCTTGGACAGAAAGCAGATACAATCTCTTATAGACATGTTTTTATGGATTTGTGTGTGTGTGTTTTTAAATGTGTGCGCGATGGGGAGGGTGTCAGTGATTTATGGATCGACTCCGTGAGCCAAACTTGCTGCTGGCCCAGAGAGCTGACCCAGGACTAGATTAGCTGTCAGCAACACCGCTGTGTCATCTGTTATGGTTAGCGCCACACATAGGTCGGATCGTCTCGAAGTCTATTCAGTGTCCTTGTTTATGTTGTGTTGCTTGCGCTAATTTTCTTTTGAAAAGCAAAACAAAACATGAGGGCATAAACGCTGACTCACGTTAAACTTTGTTTTTGAAATCACTTGAAGAAGCACAACATACAAGAGGTTTGCCTTTTGAGAAATCTAAATCCTTTGTTACTATATCAATAATAATACACTGCAGAGTCTTGAAAAAGTATTCATATCACTAACTTTTCTCTGAAAAACTTTGTTTTTCATTGGGATTTTACCTTAACAGAGCAGAACGAGGACGCCTAGAAAGAAATATTTGGTTTTTAAAATATTTTACAATGTTTTACACTGGTTTTCAGTGTACTTATATTAAGCCTTCTTTACTCTGATACCCCTAAATAAGTCCTAGTAGCCTCTGAATTAACTTATTTGGTACGGAGAGACCACGTGTGTGTAACTTAGTCTCAGTATAAATCCGACTTCATAGATTTGTTAGAGAATATTTGAGAACAAGCAGAATCATGAAGATTAATGAACACAAAAGTTGAACTATTGTTTCTTCATTCCACTAATCCGGTGTTTATGTACCCTTGCTCATAGAAAACCATATTGACTCAGACAGCTGCATAGCGGCGCAGTTGATAGCACTGTTGCCTTGCAGCAAGAAGGTCCTGGGTTCAATTCTGGGTCTTTCTGCATGGAGTTTGCATGTTCTCCCAAATTCTCCCTAAGTGTGAGTGTGTGTGTGTGGCTGTTTGTCCTGTCTGTCTCTGTATTGCCCTGCGATAGACTGGCGACCTGTCCAGGGTGTACCCCCTCCTCGCCCGGAACGTTAGCTGGAGATAGGAACCAGCACCCCTTCCGACCCCACTAGGGACAAGGGTGCTGGAGAATGGTTGGATGGATGGAATTGACTCAGAGAGAATGAATGCACACCACTTGTTAATTTCTTTATGTTTTTACAGCGTTCTGTTTGGCTTTTTTACATAAAATCTCAGTAAAACAGACTGATGAGTGAAAAGTTCAGGTGACCTAAATTTGTGAGGTAGTGTGCATTCTCTTTTTTCGGCTCTAGCAGCTTTTTAATTGAAAGTGCTAAGGCAAGAAAGTAGGTGAAGAGAGACAGAGAGAAGAAATGCAGCAAAGGTCACCAGGCTGGGATTCGAACCTGAAACGAACGCATCGAGGACTGAGGCCTCGTTATGTAGGTTGTGCTTAACCCCTGCACCACCACAGCACCCTGGTAATGTTCATTCTGCCGGGAATATAAAATGAGGCTTCTGTTTACAGTACCTGCTAACCAGTAATTGAAATTGTTGCCTTCATTTTCAATTAATAGCACAATACCTGCTCATAACAGGAAGTTTAGAAAAATATGTTGAGTGCTATTAAACAGATTATCAAATTAAAATGAAAATGAAATCAGCTAAAGCTATTAATGGCAGATTAAACAAAATTGGCATAGAGAATCATATCCAAATTAACTAGATGCATCTTTACTTTCTGTTTAGCTGTTCGTGTCGTCTGGCCGAACAAGTGTCTCAACATAGAACAAAGAGTTATTAAACAAAAATATTTAGATGTTAAATAAAAATATTTTTTGGGGGGTTGAAACTTCATTTAAAGGAAAACAATCTTAACTCACAGGCACTCCTTGTTCACCGGGAGGCCCTGCTGGTCCATTGGGCCCTGGGACTCCAGGAGCTCCTGGAGCTCCCTGAGAGAAAAGAGAGAAAAAACAAGAGGAAGTGATTGAAGACGGGACAAAAAGATGACAGGACTGAAATGAAAGCAGCCTTACGATGGGTCCAGGAGGTCCTTGTCTTCCCTGAGGTCCGCTGTTACCCGGCTGACCCTGAAAGAAAGATGGTTTAATACATTCAGCATATTGTCTCTCAATGCTCCTTTTATTATGAGTCATTTACTACATTTTTCTATTTTTTATTATAATGGAAAATAATTAGGATATTAATAAAACCAAACGGAGTGGGTACTGCTTTAGTACGAGGCCCAGTAAAAATCTGTACACCTCGAACTTCTGGTCACTTTTGATTTTAGATGCATTGTATAAAGAAGTTAATTATCTTAACTTTAGCATTACAGAATATATATTTTTTGTATTTTGTATTTAAAATGATGATTATTAGTAGGTGTTTTCTCTATATTCCTTTAAATTAACCGCAGCTTCAGCTTTCATCTGCAGGCCAGCTGTCTGGCTGCACAACACATTACAAATGATTTATACTAATATTATGGTGGTTTTATGCAAGAGCATTTATGGCTTGTTTAACTTGAACCATGTCTGTGTTTAACGTAGAATTTGGATATTGAACACAGACTCAGATTACTGGAAAACAGTTTAACCTGAGGCCCAACTAATCCTTTCATTTCAGTTTGCATTTTTCCCAAAGTTTGAGGCTGATTGCCTTTCAGTATGGGCAATATGTGGAAACTGTCCTCATTCAGCTTTAAAAGGGAAACAAACTAGAAGTAAAAACTATATCATGACTAAAAACAAATTCTGAGACAGGAGAACATGTGTTGGTCAGAGTCTGCTAGTTTATTTCTTAATATTCTGTGGCAATGCCCCTGCAGCCAAATTCACCAAGTTTTTGACAATGCAATATCCAGTATTCAGCACATAAACCAACAAAGGCATGAGCATCTATGAACGAGTCAGAAAGTGAGTCAGAGAACTCCTTAATGAGAGTAGTTTTGGTTTCAGACAGGTCACTATCCTTATCAGCCCATAGACGGAACTCAGAGAGAGAACTATAAATTCCTGGAGTTGCTCGGTTTAGTAGCAAACATATTTATTTGAAATTAAATTAAAAACATGAGCACTAGAAACATAAAAATGCTAAATAATCCCACTTTGCAGAAAACAAACACTTGACAATTAAGAAGGCACTCCAGTTCCAGTGTTTTACACCAAAACAACTGGAGAGTTTAAGTATTGGGAAAAAAAGAAATAAAAACCCTCAGTAAAAGGTTAGGAAAAACTGGATAACTCATAAAAAAAAAACTTGTGCAAGACATCAACAACGTCTGAAGTCTTTAGGTCCCCCTCAGACTAGGCTAAAATGTCACCATAATATAAAAGAAAAAACTGCCAAAGCATGAGTGGTCTCTGTGGGATCTTGGAGAGGTTTTCTGGAGTGCATAACACTCCTCATCACACACCATCTACCCTGAAATCTGTTGACTAGTGATGATGCGTAAAGCCATCGTGATGATTGATGTGTTGCTGGCCTGCATCCGTCTCTCTGCCTGGTTATCAGAGTTTGAAGACAGAAAACCCATGTAGGATCTCAAGCCTGGTGTGAATCATGTCCACACCAGGCTAACTGTGCTACACTGAGTTTTATGTAATGGTCTCAGCAGCAGAGCTGCTTTGGGTATCATCTCCTCTGGCTGCAACCGAAAGGTCCGCACTGTGCAACTGCAACTTGCCAGTATTAAAGGTATTCATGTTAGTTTACCAATCATGATGCAATTTTAGTTGCTCAACAGCAGGTTTGCTGAATAATTCACCTCATGCTGGATCTGTTTGTTTTATATGTTTAACTATGGACAACCATTTAAATGAAGTTAAGAGTGCACATGAATTTGAAATCAAAAAGAGCGAATCATTTACTTTCACTGCAACACACAATATCTATGATACATTAACTGTGAAAAAAAATGGCTTTTGGGTCTCCAGCAGTGCACTTGGGCAGAGCTGAAAATATTGAAAACAGCAGGAAAAGCTGGTAAAGATCAGGTAATCAGATACTACCTGCACTTCAACCATTTAAGCTTTGAACATGCATTTGATTTCAGTAAAGAAAGTAGATGAAAACCAATAAAATTGCAAGTGGATGGTCTCTAAGAGATAGGACCAAAGTATTGCTTTGTGGTTATAGCAAAAAAGATTTTCTTTAACCAGAATGAAATGTACACTTTCACAGTCCTTAACTTATTGAAGTGGCTTTGTACCAGGACGCCCAGCTGTGGAGAAGAGCGCACGCATCCAAACTGCATGAAGGCTGGTTGGCGAATTTATCAGAGCCAATCATGCTGCCAAAGAGAAGTCCTGGCTTTATTGTGAGTTATGAAGAGGAGAAGGAAAACTTTATGAGTAGTGGGTTCATAAAGTTTCCAACATAGTTATAAAGCCTTACTAGGCTTGACTTATTAATAAAGAAACCTTCAGCTTCAGTACCTTGGTGTGATCAGCTCACAATGATCAGTGTGAAATTATCAGAAATTTTAAAATCTGAGTGGTTCTGGTTTCTTACTGCGCTCTGCACAGAAAACCACTTCACCTGCATTCTGTCATACTGCTGATCAGCTGATTGAAACTGAAATATGTTTACTTTTCAACAGTAAGGCAGGAACAGATGAAAACACATAACACATTTCACTAATCAACATCAAGATGTTTGGAAAATATGAGAATTTCTGTTTTTTGGAATTGGCTCAATAGTAGTTTGGTCTTGAACTCTGTATGTCTGGCCAGCTTATCCAACACTGGCCAACACTAATTCACTTTTGCGATCTAATTGAACAATAAAAAAAAAAAAAAAAGGAAAAAAACAAAGATGGATGAAAAAGGCAATTGATGTTCAAAGAAAATAACGCCAATAGGACTTTATTAATACTTTCAAAAACTGAAAACTTCTTGGAAGCAAAACTTGAACCATTAACTTCATACTGCTATCCATTCATCTTAAACCTTATATGCTGCAAAGTAAAAATAAAATAGCCTGTGTTGTAACTGAAGTCATTTGTATATCCCAGATGATGATGAAAACTTAAAACAATCTACCAGGCAGTTATACTATAAGTACAAAAAAGATTGGAAGGTTCTCCAGTGAAACTATAACAAAACCAAGATTTGTAGTTTTCATCTTGACCTATTTCACTGAAATACGGATAAATAAATTAGCCAAGACACTATTACTGTCGGTTAATCAGACCTACCCGACTACTGTAGCACACTTTTAGAGAGGACAGAGTTTTTCCTTTTTCTCCAAGCTCGGCTCTTTGCATTGTATAAATTATCCCTGTATAAATGTCATGAATGTTTTGCACATTTCCAAAGGAGCAAAGCTGCACTGAGACAATATTACAGTAAATCAATAAGAGCTTGTGCTCACTGCTCTGTGCAGTATACATTACATAGTGGTTAATGAAAATGTTTTTTTTTCACTGTGACCACAAAAGGAAAACTGTGAATATTTGTCTTTAGAGACCACCCCATTACAGTTTTATTGGTTTTCATCTACTTTCTTTATTGATGTCAAATACGTGTTGAAAGCATAAATGGCTGGAGCTCTGATAAAATCTGATTACCTGATTTTTACCAGCTTTTCCTGCTGTTTTTAATATTTTCAGCTCAGCCAGAGTGCACTGCTGGACACCTAAAAGCCAATTCTTTAACCGTTAAAGAATCAGAGCTATTGTGTGTTGCACTGAAAGGGAATTATTAGCGCACATTTACATGCACTGTTGACTTTATTTAAATTGGTGTCATGTTATAAATATGAAATACACACCAGATTTTGCAATTCGAAAACTAAAACGTGGAAGATTAGTTATTCAACAAACAAGGTGCCTCCTGTTGTTCATAGAAGCTAAAATTGCACCCTGACTGGTAAATTAGCATGAATACATGTAACACTGAGATTGGTAAACAGTATTTTTATGAGCCTCAAACAATGACAGCTGATAATGACAAAATGTGATTAGATTAGATTTGGCTTTATGCTGAAAAAGACAAACGAAAAAAAAGGAAAAAACACATATTCTTTTAGGGCACTCCAAAGGGAACAAGCAGAATGAGCATGAACCACGTGTGAGCTCAAATAAATAAACTATTAATTCAATAAATTATTTTCCTAATGTCATTGTTTATGTTCACTGCTTTCTGAAGTAACCTGTGAAACGATTAAAACATTTTGTTAATGCATGCCCCGCAACTTTGCTGTAGCAACATCCTGTGCAAAGCAAACAGGGGGACGCTACATGCATTGGACAAAGAGCAGCAGCATTTCCCTGCTCCATGTTACAAGGCAGAAAACGTCCAAATAAAACAATGGATGATAAAAACGGTTCTGAACAGAAACTTCTTTCACTTTAGCATCACGTATCTGTTGACTCTGCTTAGTTTATGAACCAGGAGGAACATTTTCCGCTTGACAAACATCGAAATATGTCAAGACCACATTAAGAAAAAGCCAAGAAAAGAAAAGACATCTGGGACAGGCTAGCATTAGCACAAACGTTCACCAGCAGTCAATGTAGCTGTGGGTCAAATCATATATACCATAAAAAGCAAATGATAAAACTATCTAAGTTTTGGGTAACACTGTCATTGTTCAACACATACCAAGCCTGTTTAAAGTAATAAAAGGCATACCGTCGAGATTTGATTGGGAGATGTATGTGCATGGCTTCAGATGTTTTTCAAGCAGATGAAGTTTTAACAATAACTCAGATCTCTTTGGAAAAAAATATTGTCACTTGGCTTATGACAGGACGAGAAATGAGCTGATGAGGACATAATGTATTGTTACATCAGATAAATCCTCCATTGCTCATTCATGACAAGTAGACTGCCTGAGAGACTTATTAAATCTCTATGCTTTATGACATAGCTATCTGGTACCAAACGACCTGGGTGAGATTGTACTGGTTGTTGTATTTTGCATATCTGGTGCTTTCTAGAATTTGCTTTTATTCTGTTTTTCTTCTATTTATATTTGTATAATTTTTGTACTATTTGGACAAAATAAATTCCCAGCAGAGATCAATAAAGTAATCTTGAATTCAATAGACTGAACTTTTATGATGTGCTTTGGGTTGTCACGACAACTAAATGCAGCCTAGGTTTATTCCAAAGCCATATTTAACTTCTCATACTCTGTAGTAAACTTGGGGTGAAGTGCCTTGCTCAGTCACGTAGCATGTGGGCGGAGAGGAAACAGGAATCAAACCCACAACTTTCCAGCCAAGAGACACCTAATCGTATTCAGCCACAGCTGATTCAACTCTGTAAAGAACTCAGGAGGAGTTCATCTGTCCGACCTTTTGGTGGTAGAAACTCAAAGAACTCATTAACCCCAATTTAGCACTTGGCTATTTTAGGTTAGACAGAATTAGCTCAATTAACAAAAATGGGTCGTGTTCTTAGAATCACTTTCACGAATCTGAAATCCTGAGTTTGGTGACTCTGCATTCATATGGACAAAGTGTTTGCATGACGTTTCAAGTAATTAAACAATTGCAATATGAGTGTAGCAGTTACATTCAACAACATGTCCTGCATGCCGCATATTTAAGCTATGCAAATAATGTAAGAGCTGTGACGCTCATGCTGTGAAATTTGTTGATATTTTCAAAGTGAAAGCAGCATATAAATTATTTAAGATCATTTTCACAGTCATTTGTAACTTTGGAACACAACGCTGCATCAGGTGAAACATCTACTATTATTTGACTTTTTATAAAGTCAAATAAAAAGTGAACTGTATTTTAGAGTGTATGTGCTCTAAAACTGATCTGGCACATTGAGAAGAACCAGCAGACAACATGCACGTCCTGAAGGAAGCAGCGTGACAGGTGGGAAAACTGTGCATGAATGGATCTAACAAGCACAGCTGAAAGGACGAGCACCAGCAGTACTGTCAGCTAACAGACAGCAGATGGATTACATGCCGATTCCTCCACCTCTCCGGGATCCGGGCCAGGACAGAACTGCTCTGTTATCATATTACAAATTTGGACAAAACCTTCTTTGCAGCCTGCTGACTCCCTACCCTTTGGCTGAGATTCTGTTTTGCTATTTACGGCTCAGTCGGGCATTGTAAGGCCAGATTACTCTGCCAATATTAACCGCAGCCAGCTGGTATCACTGAGCCTTTATGAATGAGATCTCATTCGGTGTGTGTGTTGTTTTCAAAAACCTGGGTGGGATGCAGTTTTCTGCAACTCAGGGAAGATGTGCAGTTTTATGATGAGGCATAAAACCAAATAGGGAAATGCAGCTGTGCATTCAGTATAAAAAGACAGCTGGAAAACACACAAATACAGTAACGTGGGAATATTTCAAGGCTGAGCAATGTAGTTACATCGGCTGTTTATCAGAAGATACACAAGCTACATTTGGTCTAATAGATGTCAGAATTAGCAGGAAGATTGGAAGAGTTCAAACCAATAGTTTGGTCCATTCTGACACTGGTGAGCCCAGCAGCCTCAGAAACCCTGGATATTTACAGAACACAATTTTGGTTGGTGATTACAGGATTCTCTCCATGAAGTCTTACAAGCCCCAGCCAAGAGAAAAATCCTCTCCAGCAGGTTGACATCTCATTATCCATGTCTACCGCAGACTTCTTCAGGCTACACACAGAGGGTCCACCACAAGGTGCAAGCACAAGTAAGTTTCAAGACCATAAAAAGATGATGGGCCTTTTCCAAGAAAGCTTCCAGACAACTTCTGAAAAGGTAAACTTAGATCAATGTGAAGGAAACAACAAGGAGATATGAAGAAACCCCAGGGAACAGCTCATGATCTGGAGCAGAAAGTTTAAGAAGTATACAGAGGCTCTAAATACACTGGACACCCAGTGTTTATTACAGATGCGACAGAAGTCAGAAACATCTTAACATCAGTATTTAGGGAAGCTGCTAAACAAGTTATTATTTTTTTTTATCCTATATGTCTGACCAAAGTTTAGCCTGAACAAAAATGCTGAATTTCATGAACATAAAAATACATTTGTCCTCATCCTTCATCACTGTGCGTTATGATAGGATAGGCAAAAGTCAAGAAGTTAAAATTATGGATCATATATTAAAAGAAAAAATCAACAAAAAAAAACA
>CAEGAE010045799.1:0-14657 GCA_903067095.1 Girardinus metallicus
TGGCCCAGCCTGTGTGAGCTCTGCGATTGGCCGAGCCTGTGTGAGCTCTGTGATTGGCCCAGCCTGTGTGAGCTCTGTGATTGGCCCAGCCTGTGTGAGCTCTGTGATTGGCCCAGCCTGTGTGAGCTCTGCGATTGGCCGAGCCTGTGTGAGCTCTGCGATTGGCCCAGCCTGTGTGAGCTCTGCGATTGGCCGAGCCTGTGTGAGCTCTGCGATTGGCCCAGCCTGTGTGAGCTCTGTGATTGGCTGAGAGACGAAGCCCCGTCCCAGGACCTCCTGTTTCCAGCGTAACGTCTCGCCTCGCCATAATAACACGTTCATGTCATTTGTTCATCCGTCTGCAGTGAAGCGACATGTAACCATCAGAACCAGATCTGGACCCGTCCTCTCTGGGAGACCAGAGCTGGAAAACCCCAGATTAGATTCACTAATTACTACGCCAAAGAAACCTGTCTTACTGTAACCATGGCAACACGTCAGCCTTTAATTTGTAGTTCATCCTCTGGTTCCTTCTCAGCTCTGGGCTCAACTTGTTTTGTTGGTCAAATTTCTGCATCAGATCCTAAAATTCAGCTTAAACTCCTGGAAACGTCTCAAGAGTTCAAGACAAACGCCAAGATGGCCGAAGGTCCAGTCAGAGACGCTAACGGGTCTCTGCAGAACCAAAATACCTGCCGACCCGGTCAGCCAACCAGCATCAGAATGGAGGACCGTTGTCCAATCACATCCTGGACGATCCAGCTGAATCTGGGACTCATCCGTCCCTCTGAAGACGCTCAGATTTTCTTCTTGTTAAATTAGTGTAATTTGAGAAGAAACATGTGGAGGCTCAGCTTGTTGAGGAAAAGCCTCCAGCCTCCAGGTCGCCCTCTGCTGGCCAGGCAGGAAGCAGCTAACGGTTCAGACGGTGACGGTTTCATTCCAGCTCTGGACTAATGAAACCAAGATAAACCTGGATCAGACTGAAAAGTTAGCTGCGTAACCCAAAAGCATTGGTCAGAAATATTCGTTACGATAAAGCTAAAGCAGTATACCAACACTGCATTTCGCAGAAGCTAATGCTAAAGCAATATGCTAATGCTGTATATAGCAGAAGCTAAGGCAACATGGCTGCGTTTCTAAAGCATCCAGAATCCTGGAGCATCACAACCAGGTTGCTGGTTTTAAATCCATCTGGATCCGTCTGCGGATGAAGCTTTAATCCACCCAGAGCAGCAGGACCGGTTCTGGACCGGTTCTGAAGAGCTTCAGGGGGAGATCTGCTCAGTCCTGGACATAGCGGAGGACTCCAGAGAGAAACCAAGATGTCTGCAGAGTTTGAACCGTTTTGGTTCTGATCAGGAGGAACCAACCTGTTTGAAGATCTGCTTCATGCTGATTGGCTCTAATCCTCTCACCTCTTCCTCCTCTTCCTCGTCTGTCTGGTTTTCATCTCTAACTTCATTTCCTTCACCTTGAATCTTCTGTTTCTTCACCTCCTTCTTCTTGTTTCTCCTCTTCTCCCTCCCTTCCTGTCCCGCTTTGCATCATGGGACTTGTAGGCTTCTACGGTCTGGACGAATCGGACCTGGAGAAGGTGTTCCGCCTTCCCACCACCACCTTCATCGGCGGCTCAGAGACGGCGCTGCCGCTCAAAGAGATCATCCGCCGCCTGGAGGTAGGCAGGACGCGTCGCCCCGGGGGGTATGTGAACATGTGAGCCTGTGACTCAGACTGTGTGTGTGTGTGTGTGTGTGTGTGTGCAGATGGCCTACTGCCAGCACATCGGCGTGGAGTTCATGTTCATCAACGACCTGGAGCAGTGCCAGTGGATCCGCCAGAAGTTTGAGACTCCAGGAGTGATGCAGTTCACTCTGGAGGAGAAGAGGACGCTGCTGGCCCGGATGGTCCGCTCCACCAGGTAGGCCTCGCCTGCAGGTGGCCGGGGGGGGCGGGGCCGGGATCACCTGACCTCTGGCTCTGTTCAGGTTTGAGGAGTTCCTGCAGAAGAAATGGTCTGCAGAGAAACGATTTGGACTGGAGGGCTGCGAGTCTCTGATCCCGGCTCTGAAGACCATCATCGACAAATCCTCCGAGAACGGAGTGGAGAACGTCATCATGGGCATGCCGCACAGGTAACGCACAGAGACACACACACAGGTAACACACAGGTAACACACAGAGACACACAGGTAACGCACAGAGACACACACAGAGACACACAGGTAACACACAGAGACACACAGGTAACGCACAGAGACACACACACAGGTAACGCACAGAGAGACACAGGTAACGCACAGAGACACACAGGTAACACACAGGTAACACACAGGTAACACACAGACACACACAGGTAACACACAGACACACACAGGTAACACACAGACACACACAGGTAACACACAGACACACACACACAGGTAACGCACAGACACACACAGGTAACACACAGAGACACACAGGTAACACACAGGTAACACACAGGTAACACACAGAGACACACAGGTAACGCACAGACACACACAGGTAACACACAGAGACACACAGGTAACACACAGACACACACAGGTAACACACAGGTAACACACAGGTAACACACAGAGACACACAGGTAACAGAGTTATAAAGTGAATCATAAACATTTTAAATATTTCAGTTTGTTGTTTGAGTTGGTAACAAATAAATGTTTACTTTGGATGTTTAGCTTCTTTGTAACAAAGTAAATTTCTGAACTTCAGTGAGACAAACAGGTGAATTGCTGCCTCTGCGGATCCTTTAAAGCTTTTGCTTTGTCTGATAGAGACAAAGTAAGAGGTTAAAATGTCCAGGTTTTCTTTGCTCGGTGCCGGTGAGGAAGGAGACGGACTGATTACCAGGGAATCACAGCTACATGCAGGTTGTCACCAACATGAATGTTAAAATCCCAACCACAAAGATTTGCTTTATTTCAGCCTCCGACTTTTGAAAAACACAACAAGAACTTTAAAAGTCACCAGAATATCAGTGACAAGCTGTTAGTTTCTCCGGACGGATCAGAATAATCTCCCTTTGAGTTATGAAGACTTCCTGGTCTAGAAGCAGAAACTCCCTGCTGCTGCTTGATTTGGTCGTCTTTGTTTCCAGGGGTCGGCTGAACGTCTTGGCCAACGTGATCCGTAAAGAACTGGAGCAGATCTTCTGCCAGTTCGACTCCAAGCTGGAGGCGGCCGATGAGGTGCGGTGACTCCAGCAGGGGCGAAACCCTGATGTCGTTTGGTTCATTATGTTACCACGTCCTGCACCGATGGACTGAGTGAACCTGAGACCTGCTGCGGTTTCCTCAGGGCTCCGGAGACGTGAAGTACCACCTGGGCATGTACCACCGTCGGATCAACCGGGTCACGGACCGGAACATCACCCTGTCTCTGGTGGCCAACCCGTCCCACCTGGAGGCCGTGGACCCCGTGGTCCAGGGCAAAACCAAGGCGGAGCAGTTCTACTGCGGAGACACCGACGGGAACCGAGTGAGTCTGTATGCAGGTCCGACCGACCCGACGCCGGTACGACCGACCCGACGCCGGTACGACCGACCGACCCGACGCCGGTCCTACCGACCCGACGCCGGTCCGACCGACCGACCCGACTCCGGTCCGTCCGACCGACCCGACGCCGGTCCGACCGACCGACCCGACACTGATCCACCTGTCTGCTCCGTGTCCAGGTGATGTCCATCCTGCTGCATGGAGACGCCGCCTTCGCCGGCCAGGGCATCGTCTATGAGACCTTCCACCTGTCGGACCTGCCGTCCTACACCACGCACGGCACCGTGCACGTTGTGGTCAACAACCAGGTGACGCCTGCCGACCGGCTGGGGGCGCCGAGCCAGAGTAACTTCCTGTCGACTAACCGTCTCGTCTCTGTCTGCAGATCGGCTTCACCACCGACCCGCGCATGGCCCGCTCCTCTCCGTACCCAACGGACGTCGCCCGCGTCGTCAACGCCCCGATCTTCCACGTCAACGCCGACGACCCCGAGGCGGTCACCTACGTCTGCAAGGTGGCGGCGGAGTGGAGGGCCACCTTCCACAAAGACGTGGTGGTCGACCTGGTGAGTGTCCCCGCCGCCCGCGCCGCGGCGCCGCAGCCTGACCCCTGACCCTGTCGCCATGCCTACCGCCCAGGTGTGCTACCGCCGGATGGGCCACAACGAGATGGACGAGCCGATGTTCACCCAGCCACTGATGTACAAGCAGATCAAGAAGCAGAAACCGGTTCTGCAGAAATACGCCGAGAAGCTGATCGCAGAGGGAGCCGTGAGCCGGCAGGAGTACGAGGTGAAGCCTGGACCAGAACCCTGGACCAGAACCCTGGACCGGACAGTCGCAGGTTCTGTCCGGTCAGGATAAAGGTTCTGCAGAACCTCTGATGGGTTTTGTGTCTGAACGCAGGAGGAGATCGCCAAGTACGATAAGATCTGCGAAGAGGCGTTCGCTCGCTCCAAAGACGAGAAGATCCTGCACATCAAGCACTGGCTGGACTCTCCGTGGCCCGGTGAGCTCGGGGGGTTCTGGGTCGGTTCCGGGTCGGCGGTGGTGCAGAAACCTGAACCTTGACGTCCTGAATGTCTTCCTCAGGTTTTTTCACTCTGGACGGGCAGCCCAAGTCGATGAGCTGCCCGAGCACAGGGATCTCTGAGGAGAACCTGAACCAGATCGGACTGGTGGCGTCCTCCGTCCCCGTGGAGGACTTCACCATCCACGGAGGTCCGCTCCGCTCCAGAACCGCACCAGCCTCTGCTGGGCGGAACCGGCCCCTAAACGGACTCTGTTGTTGTTGTTGGACCAGGTCTGAGCCGCATCCTGAAGAGCCGGGGCGAGATGGTCCGGAACCGGACCGTGGACTGGGCTCTGGCCGAGTACATGGCGCTGGGCTCCCTGCTGCAGGAGGGCATCCACGTCCGGCTGTCGGGTCAGGATGTGGAGAGAGGAACGTTCAGGTAACCCTGGTGGGAGGAGCCTCTGACCCAAACAGAGCCAGAACCGGGCCGCAGACAGCAGAACTTCAGTTTATGATAGGATGATAAAGGCAGAACTTCAGGGTTAGAGTCTGCAGGCTCTCCGTTGGTTCTGGTCGGGTCCGGTTTGTTTAGAGCACCGCGGTTCTGTTGGATGGGTTCTGTAACCTTCTTGTCCCCTCTCAGCCACCGTCACCACGTCCTCCATGACCAGAACGTCGACAAGAGAACCTGCATCCCCATGAACCACCTGGCGCCGGACCAGGCTCCCTACACCGTCTGCAACAGCTCGCTGTCCGAGTACGGAGTCCTGGGTGAGTCTCTCCGGGTCCTCGGGTTCTGCAGCTCGGTCCTGTCTCTGCGGTTCTGACCCGGTTCCCTGCAGGCTTTGAGCTGGGCTTCGCCATGGCGAGCCCCAACGCGCTGATCCTGTGGGAGGCCCAGTTCGGAGACTTCCACAACACGGCGCAGTGCATCATCGACCAGTTCATCTGCCCGGGTCAGGCCAAGTGGGTCCGGCAGAACGGCATCGTCCTGCTGCTGCCGCACGGCATGGAGGGCATGGTGAGGCTCTGGAACCAGAACCGGGTCCGGCCTTCAGAACTTCTCCTAACACGCCGCTCTGCTCGCATCCGCAGGGTCCAGAACATTCCTCGGCCCGACCCGAACGGTTCCTCCAGATGTGCAACGACGACCCGGACGTCATGCCGGTGGGTTTACAGAACAGTTCAGTTCAGTTCTCAGTTCTCAGTTCAGTTCTAGGTTCTAGGTTCTGACTGTGGTTCCGTCCTCCAGAACCTGTCGGAGGACCTGGCGGTCCGGCAGCTGTACGACTGTAACTGGATCGTGGTGAACTGCTCCAGTCCTGGGAACTACTTCCACGTTCTGAGGAGGCAGATCCTGCTGCCCTTCAGGAAGCCGGTACCGCCCGCAGCCTTCACTTCCTGTGTGGGCTTTTATTTTGAAAACTGACCTGTTCTGTTGGACTTCTTGTTTCTTCAGCTCATCGTTTTCACTCCCAAGTCTCTGCTGCGCCATCCCGACGCCCGCTCCAGCTTCGACGGCATGCTGCCCGGTAACGCCGCCGCTCGTGGTTCTGATGCTAGCGGCTAGCTGCTAGCCCCGGTCGCTCAGCCTGACCTTTGGCGCTCCTCCTCTTCCTCCCCGTGTGCAGGAACCCACTTCCAGAGGCTGATCCCGGACGACGGGCCGGCGGCGCGGCGGCCCGACGCCGTGAAGAGGCTGATCTTCTGCACCGGGAAGGTTTACTACGAGCTGACCAAAGAGAGGACGAAGAGAGGCCTGGAGGAGACGGTGGCCATCAGCCGCATGGAGCAGGTACCAGGACCGGCCCGCTGATCCCAACAGAACCCCCCGGACCTCTGAACTGGGCCGTGTTCCACCGCCAGCATGGAGGCGGATTATCACAGCAGAACTCATAAAAATCTGATTCTTTCAGTCTGTAGCCCGGTTTCATGCGTTCTTTGAGACGGTCGGGTCTCAGGAAGACCCAGAACCTTCCCAACCGGATCTCAGTAAACGGATCACGTTGGTGTTTCCTGGTGGCACCAGCAGGGGGCAGCATTTGACATCAATGCTGTTAAACAGCATGATTTTTAATTTAAAACAATCAGAAAATAATGAATACGTGGTTCTTTATTTTGTTTTTTCCCAGCTTTCCTTAACATAACTACAAAATAAAACATAGGAGGATGTTGTGCAGTCAGCATGTAAATAAAGTAAAATTACAAAACAGTACAGAGTCACACAAATTCAGGACAGTTTACCACAATACATGTTTCATATTTATCCCAGATCTTTTCAGCTTTTGCAGTCTGCCTGATAAAGTAATTATTTCCGTGTGATCTGCTCATCCAGGGGAACTTTGTTTGAACTCAGTCTGAGTGTTCAAACGTCCCAGCAGATCTCTTTAAACCCACCTTACAGGAATCTGCCTGAGATCCCTGCAGTCTGAACCAAATCAAAAGAATAATAAAGTTTCCAGTCATAAACCTGGGATTGTTGCTGAGCCAGCAGACGTTAAGCCCCGCCCCTCCCTCCCTCTCGCCCGCAGCTCTCCCCGTTCCCGTTCGACCAGGTGAAGGCGGAGTTTGAGCGTTTCCCCAACGCCGACCTGGTGTGGTGTCAGGAGGAGCACAAGAACCAGGGTTACTACGACTACGTGAAGCCGCGCATCAGGACCACCATCAACAAGGCCAAGAACGTCGGGTAAGCGCAGCGCCGCCGCCTCGGTCACGGCCCGGCGGCGCTGCCGGCTCTGACTCCGCCCCCTCTCTGTGCCTCAGGTACGCCGGCAGAGACCCGGCGGCGGCGCCGGCCACCGGAAACAAGAACACACACCTGGTGGAGCTGCGGCGCTTCCTGGACACGGCCTTCGACCTGGAGGCGTTCAGCGAGCAGTAGACCGCCGCACTGGACTCACACACACACTCAGATAAACACACACACTCATCTGCAGCAGGATTCATTGTTTCCTCGTCATGATTCACTCAGAATCGATCAGATTTATCCATAAATTCAGAATTATTGAGTTAAGTTGAAGCAGCAGAAACATTTGGGTTTCGCTTTGTTTCCTCTGAAATCGGCTGATTTAACATCGTCACAAAAACCTCCACACACACACATCCCTCCGTCCGCACACACACTCCAGCTGCAGATAACCGTCAGAGTGACGCCTCCTGTCTCCTCCACTCACTCGGAGGATCGGAGCTGCTTCTTCTTCTCCTCCTGAGTCATTTTATTTTAGCTTTTAAGGCTCTTTAGCATCGTTAGCAGAGGTCAGAGGGAGTTTGGTGGTGCTTCTCTTCTTTGTAATTAGTCGCCATGGTAACGCCTATCACTGAGATTTTATCATATATTATTCTGGGGGAATGTTTGGGATGAACCGACCACGCGCTGCTGATTAGCCCCGCCCTCCCCGCGCCGGTCTGCGTTCATCTCGTGCCAAATTGCGCCGCCGTCAGTTTTTCTGTTTGGTCATTTTTCTGGTCGCAGCTGAACTGACGGCGGGAAACCGGAAGAATCGTCAGCAGAGGAGGAAGTGGGCTGCAGGTGGCGATCCGAGCTTCTGAGAGACAAAGATTAAAAATCATTTATTTATTTTCATATTAGGGGATTGAAGTCTGCTGCGTTGTTTTGCTTCATTCAATAAAGAAATCTGCTGAACAAACTGCCCGGTTTCATGTGTTTATTTATAACGATGCTCTCTTAAACATTTGATCATTTTAAGTATCAGTTTCAATCTTTGTTCAGCTTTAAATCGGATCTCATGGTGGAGATCTGAGGAGCTGCAGCTCCTTTCCTATCAGAGCCTCTTTGCCTCATTTTTATTAAACTGCACATCATCAAGCCTCCCTTCAGAAAGAGACCCCTAGTGGCCACCGGAGGGAAGACACGACCTTTAAAGTTGATTTAAACCGCCTTAGGTTTATCTCTAAAGCCCGTTTCAGCACCCGGATGAGAGATTTCCTGAAACATCTCCATATGTCAGAAAATATTTAACTGACACACATGCTGACTGTCCATCCACTTTCTTTCCACCCTAGTGGGGTCAGGCGGAATACCGGAGAACCCGGAGAGAACCCACCGTGCACAGGGAGAACATGCAAACTCCATGCAGAAAGACCCCGGGCCGGGAATCGAACCAAGGACCTTCCTACTGCACCACTGTGCAGCCCCGTGCTGATCGTTTAAACTCCAAATGTAGACACAAACAGGTTGGAATGTTTTCAGAGTCCTGCTTGATTGGAATAAAAAACTTATATTTATATCTAAAAGCACAACTTTTTAAATTAATAAGTGCTAGATATTTGTTTCCCTTTTTGTATTGCGTCACAGAAAACAAACGTCCTTTAAACCAGACTTAGTGATTTAGTGACTCTGCTCCATTTACATATTGGCGCGGCAGGCGGTGCGCCTGGTGGGCGGGGTTTGGACTCCGCTCTGATTCCCTGTTCCAACTCCAAGACGAATCATGTTGTAAACTAACTGAACCCGCTGAATAACGTCCGGTTAGCACCAGGTTATGGGAGGCCGGTTACTGCTCTGATTCACCGTCCTCATGTTAAACCGGAGGAACTCCGCCCTTGTGGTTTCTAACCGGATCGTCCTCCAGCGGACTGCTAGGGAGCTAACCCCCACACCGTGAGCAGTGAAGCGGAGAAGGAAACACTAGCCGCTGCTAACCTCCTCTCTGTGGTTAACCCTCGTTGTTCCGGTTCGTTTCTCTGGATTTCTGCGTGAACTCTGACAGAGCTCCAGCGGATTGCGGTTCCTTCTGAGGCCGGATTATCAGCCGCAGGAACCGGCTAGAAGCAGTGTGAACTGGCCGGAGCTGAATCTCTCGATCCCGGATCTTTACTGGATCTATTCTCTGAACATTTCTGGATCTTTCAGGACGCCCCGCGTCTTCAGTCGGTGGGACCGTGAAGGCTCATCGGGCTCTCGGTTCTTGATGCCTCGGAGGCCCCGCGGAGCTCAGACTGCGGAGCCCCGGAGCAGGGCTCGGACACAGGGGAATTAAAGGAGGTATGTCCGCTGTGTGACAGCAGTTCTGCCGGCTCCTGTGTGTGTGTGATCGGAGTGTGTGAGGTGTGTGTCCGGTGGACTCGGGAGGTCTGCTCGATGGAAACTAACTGGGAGACCATCAGCTGAAGGCTTCATGCTGGAGAATCTGCTGCTGCTAACCTGTTAGCATTCCATTGTCACCGCTAGCCAGGCTGCCACGCTAACTGCAAAAATACAATAATTTTATGTAAAACGTGTCAGGTTGAACGCATAAACAGATGTTGGTTGTAGATATTTAAACCACATAATTTCATGTAGCATTTATCGGTCCTGAGACCTTCCGGTTGTTGTTGTTTTCTGTTAGCATGCTAATGCTAATGTTAGCATGCTAGCCCTAGCTTTCCTCAAAATGTCTCCGGTGGCCGTCATTGTTCCTGGGGGGAACCGGAGGCAGAGGGGCCGCTCACGGAGGAGACACGGCCCGCTCTGGACACTTTTCTGTTTTCATTATTAATTAAACGGTTGTTACTAATAACATTAATGTGTCACGTTCACGCTGGCAGTGGGGTTGGTGGTTTAAAACCCGTCCAGACCCGAACAGAGAGCAGAGCAGAAATAAAATGAAATCAGCTTTTATTCTCCGTTATTTCTGCTGTCTGCCTTCTGTTTCACCGAATAATATTGACCTCTGACCTTTAGAGTGAAACACGTTGAGTGATTGTTGGTGAGGCAGCCCAGGTTACCCAGCAGGAAACCAGTTAACAACTTTAGCTGGTCATGGAAACCAGCTAAGGACCACTAACCCGTAGCCATGGAAACCAGCTAAGGACCACTAACCCGTAGCCATGGAAACCAGCTAAGGACCCTTAGCTATGGTTAGATATTCCTGCAGTGCAGCTTCTGCCAGCGTTGCTATGGGAACGTTCCTATGTTGGAACCCGACAGGTTCTGGTCAGAGTGGATGGTCTCACAATCTGGTTCTGAGGTTCTGTTGGACCTGCTGAAGGCCTGGTTCTGGTCCATTACTGAGGAGGTTCTGATGAGGCCCGTGTCTTCCTGGTCTTCCCTGAATATTCTGGTTCTGGTTCTGATGAGAAGAACCTCGGGAAGCCGGAGAACTGGTTCTGGTCAGTCTGGGAGTTAACTACAGCTGGACCGGGTCGCAGTGTTGGTTTGTTTTAGGAGAACCAGGAAGACTCTTGTTTTCATTTCCTGCTTCCTGCTTCCTGCTTCCTGCGGTTCCACCCAGCAGAACTTTGAGCTGTTGAACTGGTGGACCTGTTTGGCAGTGAAACTGGAAGCAGGTCGGGTTCCGGTCCGGTCGCGTGACTCAGGTGAGTCAGCTGCAGGTGTGATCGGGCGGCGCCGGTTCTGCTGTCGGACCGGTTTTAACGGGTCGCTGCTCTGATCGGAACCTATTGGACTGGACCAGTCAGATTCCTGGAGAGACCGTCAGAGATCCTCTGAAAGAGGAGGTCTCACTCCTCCCACTGGTTCTGATCCGACTCCACCTGAAAACAGCTGAGCGCTGAGACTCAAGGATCAGGAACTTCCTGGAGGCGGAGCCTCCATTGTTTACTTCCTGTCCTCAGCCTCCAGGTGAACAGGCTCACCTGGAGATCAGGTGACCTTCCAGGAACAAGGAAGCAATCAACCAAAACAGCTGATGTGTTGATAGTTTCTCCTGACTGAGTTGATGCTACCAGCTAGCTTAGCTATCGCTGAGAGGTTGAGCAGCTAAAGCTTTTCCTCTGCCTACATCTCCCAGAATGCTGTGCAGTTCTGGATCAAAGTTCAGTGAAATATTCTATCAGACGTATTGATATATCGACATATGTATGCTGTTGATTTATTGGTCAGCCCTACTTCCTGTTTTGTTTCTGTCGTTTGATCTTAAATCAGAGAAGTTCAGTAAACTGACTGAGATTCTAATTAACACTCAGATTTAATGATTTGATTGGTCGGTTTGTTCTCTAACGTTCATGTAACGTCCTGACAGCAGTTTAGTCCAAACCTCTAAAGTAAATCATAAAACCGACTAGTAACAACGATGTCTGGCTGTTGATGCATTTATTACATCGTTTATTAGGACAATAATTTTACACAGTTTGTGTTGTAAATATTTTATTCTCAGTTTATGAGCCAAAATAATTTCTAAAAATGTAACTTCATTTATTCACTAGATTATAATAGAATAATCTACTATTCTGTTACCAGAAATCAGGAATTTCATTTTATTCCAGTTTATGGATTATTAATTTAATCCAGTCAGTAAATTAACCACAGGTTCTTTAATGTTGATTGAATCTTAATAAAATGGATCAGTGATCAGGATGATTTGTAACATTTTAACGTAAATTTAGAGTAAAACGTTCTGAGGGCTCCATCAGCAGGTTGGGCAGAAACTGGTTCTGGTTGGTGCTGAGCGGGCCCCAGGTGGCTGATGGGAAACGTAGTTTAACAGGGCCTGTCTCTCTGTAACAGGGTTCTGTTCGCCGGATCGGGCCTCCGGTTCCGTCTGCCATGAACCCGCTGAACCAGATGAAGAGCGGCCTGGGCGCCAACCCCCACAGGTAGGTCCGGTTCTGGTTCCGGTCTGAGCCCAGACCCGGTCTAACGTGTCCCGCTCTGGTTGCCATGACAACGCTCTCTGTCTCCACAGCGACGGGTCGTACCCCTACGACCCGTCCGGCTGGCAGCAGCCCCCCAACCAGCCCACCGGGTCCCTGTCGGTGGTCACCACCGTCTGGGGCGTCCCCAACCCAACCGCCAGCCAGGTATGACATCATCAGGCGTCTGTGACATCACCAGCAGGCGTCTGTGACATCACCAGCCCGGTCTGAGCTGTGTTTGTGTCCCCAGGGCCTGGGCGGAGGCGGGATGGGCCCCGGGGCCAGCGCGGCCGGGGGCCCCATGATGCAGGGCTCCGGGGGCCCCGGCATGTCGGGGGGGCCCGGCGCCTACCTGGGCCAGCCGGGCTACGGGGAGCCGGGGAAGGGCTACCTGTACGGCCGGACCGGCGGGGGTTACGGCGGGGCCCCGGGGGGCTACCAGGGCAGGTGGGGCCCTCATTGATCCATTGATTGATTTTTGGTTCCAGATCAGCAGTAACCCCCCCGCCGCGGTTCTGTCGTCCCCAGTTACCCCCCGGCCCCCGGAGGCTCCAGAGGCTCCGAGTTCACCCAGGCTGCTGCCGCCGCCGCCGTGGCCGCCGCCGCCGCCGCCACGGCGACCGCCACCGCCACGGCAACCGTAGCCGCCATCCAGGAGAAGCAGAACCAGGAGATGAGCTACGGACAGGTGAGCCGGGCCGAGGCGCCCCCTGCTGGACGCTCCGGGTCACCAGAACCAAAGATACCAAAGCTAAAAACACGAAAACATTTTCATTAACTGGAATAAATAAAACTGTCACTAACTGGAACTTTAATGTCTATAAAAGTAAAACACACTGGAATGCAGACATGATGGCATCTCAGACTGGTGTTTACCTCAGCCTCGGCTGCGTACAGCTCCTCCTGGTGCTTGCGCTAGGCCGCAAAATGGCGACAGCAAAACTCCTTAGAAATGTCCAGAAGCTGCTTGTTGAACTCAGTTTCTGTTCGGTCCAGTCGACGTGCAAATGATCAAAAAGAACCAAAGAAAAAAACTGAACAAAATAAAATTAAACTACAATTAAAAGCTAAACCTGTTAAAACCCAGAACAGAACCAGAGCTGGTTTCCTCTGGTTCCCTCTGGTTCTGCGTGTTGAACCCGTTTCCTGTCTGTCTCAGATGGCCCCCGGCTACAGCAGCCAGTTCATGGGCCTGTCGGGCCCCCGCGGCCCCGCCCCCACCAGGGGCCCGCCCTCCATGGGCTCCATGTACGGCCCTGGGGTGGGCCAGCAGAGGGTTCCCCAGCACCCAAACTACGGCGCCGGCCCCCAGCAGGGACACATGCGGCCCCCGCAGGGCCTGAAGCGGCCCTACGGCTCCGAGGTGAGACCGCATGACGAGCCGCCAGGAGGCTGGTTCTGTTGAACGACCCGGTTCTGTTGGTTAACTGACCCGGTTCTGTTCCCAGTCGTTCCCAGGAATGTCCCAGCAGTACGGCGTTCCCTCCGGGGTCAGCGTGATGAGTGGCCCTGGAGGAGCCGGGGCCTCCGGTGGAGCTGGACCCGCGGGGCCCGGTCCGTACTCTGGACCCAACATGCAGTACCACCCAGGTACCGATCATCCACAATCGTTTTCAGTCGATTTGGACCGAAACGCAGAAGTTAAACCGGCCGGTCTTCCTCCTCAGGTCCCGGGGGTCCAGGCTCCGCCCCCCAGTGCTCCGGCTCCGCCCCCTCCTATAAGATGCCCCTCCCACAGTACCCGCCCTCCGGAGGTCCGAACTCCCAGTTCTACAAGGTGAGGTCCGGGTTTGATCCTCAGAACCGCCGGACCGGACCGGACCGGACCGCATGGCTAACGCTGGGTTCTGTTCAGCAGGACCAGTTCAACGGCCAGACTGGGAACCTGAACGCTCTGCCAGCAGGGGGCGCCGCAGGCGGCTACAACGCCTACAACCAGCAGGCCGGGGTGAGACGCTTCACACTGACCCAAACCGTTCCGGTTCCGGTTCTGGTTCTGGACGTTTTTAGTAAAACAGCTGAAACTGAATCAGTGAATCTGTCTGAGTTACAAACTAAGGGCCCAAAGGGCCACTGAGGGCCCCGGGACCACTGAGGGCCCCAGGGCCCCTGAGGGCCCCTGAGGGCCACTAAGGGCCACTAAGGGCCCCTCAGTGGAGCTGATTTTTTTTGTAGTAATTTCTGTCATTGTAAAATCAAAAACACACAATTTCACTATAAAGTGATTTGTTTTTACAATAATATATATTTGATAATGTATGTAGAAATGACTGTTTTATGGATAAAAAGAAAAGTAATAAATAGCTCGTGGCGCCCCTGGTGGCCGCGGTCGGTACTGCAGCGAACATCCAAAGCTCCAGAAGTCAAGTTGGCAAAACAAAGTCTGAAAAAAGGGCCGAACCTTCAGAGAGGGAGAAGAGAGGAAGAACAGAAAACAGCCCAGATAAGGTTTGTTTTAATGAGCCTCGTTAATGTAAAAGATTAGCAAAGCTGCTAACAGAAAACGAGCTTGATGGCGACCTGGACGGTCCAGTTCAACAGCCA
>CAEGAE010045800.1:0-26980 GCA_903067095.1 Girardinus metallicus
GTGTAGAACCGGGTGGTACAGAACCGGGTGGTATAGAACCGGGTGGTACAGAACCGGGTGGTGTAGAACCGGGTGGTGTAGAACCGGGTGGTGTAGAACCGGGTGGTATAGAACCAGGTGGTACAGAACCAGGTGGTGTAGAACCGGGTGGTGTAGAACCGGGTGACCGGGTGGTACAGAACCAGGTGGTGTAGAACCGGGTGGTGTAGAACCGGGTGGTGTAGAACCGGGTGGTACAGAACCGGGTGGTGTAGAACCGGGTGGTACAGAACCGGGCGGTGTCTCCATCCTCCTGGTTCCAGTCAGAACCCGGTTCTGGACCGTGGGTCGGTCAGTCTGACCTCTAAACGCCTGGATGAGTTTCTGCTCTCAGACTTTAGTCTCTGGTTCTGGAAACGTTCTGCAGCTGGAGGAGAACCACCGTGGAACCACTTCTCACTGATTCATCAGCAGGAAGCCATGCAGCATCCTGACAGGAAGTGATGCGGCGTGACAGGAAGTGATGCAGCAGCAACCACATAGCGTGCTGTGGTTGATGAGAGGAAGGCTCTGCTTGTTCAGGACACGACATGGAGACCATCAGAACCAGAACCATCAGAACCAGAACCATCCTCAGTGGCATGTCTCCTCCACTAGTCCAGAGGAAGACACTCGGGTCCATTGGCTGGTTTCATTCCTGGAGGGCCAGGAATGAAACCTTGCTGTAGAGTTCATCCAGACTGACCAGAACCAGAACCAGCTCCATCTGGACCCGTTTGGCCTGGTTCCCTCCGCTGCACCACGCCTCAGACGTTCTGTCAGAACCCAGCAGAATCTCACATTACCTTTATATTTCTCTCTGACGTTCTCGTAGGCCCGGACAAAGTCCTGCTCCTCCGGCTGGCGCTGACCCGCTTCAGGTATCGGTAGGGACATGACCCGACTGGGTCTGGACCGGGTCTGGATCTGGATCTGACCGGGTCAGGATTCTCTCACCTCAAACTTTCTTGTTTCAGAACCAGCCGACCCGTTTCTCCTCAGTGCTGTTAAACCCCCAGCTGTCGGCTCCTCACACACACACACACACACACACACACCCTGCCACAGGCTCACTCACCCTGCCCGCTCTTAAAGGCACAGCGCCCAAAACACAGAAACACGACCGGCTGACAGAAACCAGAGGCGGAGCAGCGAGGGGTTCTTCTACTTCCTGTTTCCAATAGAACCTGGCCCGAATGGACCCCAGTGATGGGCAGAACCTCGAGCTGGTCCTCAAATAGACCCAGATCTATGGACTACATACTGGGTGAGCCATGAAACCGGGTCAGAACCAGAACCTGACACCAGACGAGACAAACTCCTTCAGCTGATTTAAAACTTTCTCCCAGAACGTTGGGAGGTTCTGGTTTCTTCTTCTTCTGCAGCAGACGTTGTGAAGCATCAGAGGAGCCTGGGGGTCCAGTCCAGGCTGAACAGAACCGGTCTCTGATCATCTGGTAGTCCTGTAGTCTCGGTTCTGCTGTGGTTCTCTTCCTCTCTGCTCTGAGTCAAACCAACCTGTTCCCCTCCTGGCCTGTGGGGGCGCTGCACCAAGAACCACTCAAGGAAACCACACAAGTACCTCTGAACCCAGAACCAGCAGCAGAACCTTTCTGACAGCACTCCTCCACTGCAGGTCAACGCGACGGTGGAGTGTGTGACGGCAGCATCAAATTATTTGTTGCAGACGGTGAAACTTTTCCCACGGTAACAGCCACAGGGTTTCCTGTAGCTCTGGGCTCACAAATAAAATCATTTTAGACATAGAGATGAGATAAAACCTGGAGAATGGATCAGAACCATAACAGGGTCGGGTAAAGTCCAGGTTCTGTGACCCGGTTAGACTGACTGATGGTTCTGATGGACCGGATGGCCGAGGTCCGAACAGAGCCGGGTTAGTCTCTGCTAACAGAATAACAGCAGGACCAGGCTCTGGTGTTTGCTCTGTGTGTGTGTGTGTGTGTGTGTGTGTGTGTGTGTGTGTGAGAGAGAGAGTTGGTGTTTGCTCAGCTATCTGGGGAAACTGGAAGGGTTCCATCAACATTCCCATCAGGAATGTGGGAAATATTTCAGCATGGAGCGATCTGATTGGCTGAGGTGGAGCAGCTGGGGTTACGGTTGCCTTGGCAACCAGTGAGTCATGATGTGAAAAGTGTCCCAAATCTTCCAGATTTAGTTGTGATTTATCCGACAACTAAAACTTCAATGTTTCCTTTCTTGATGAGTAAAAATTGACCTTTTGACCTTTTGAGTTCAATGGCAAAAATGTCTTCATGGATCCAGAAGCAGCCTGCTGCAGTTTCTGACCACGATCCTCCACAGACCAGTTAGCGCATGCTAATGTTTTACGTGACTAGCTTTAGCACCTGCTAAGGTTTTATGTGATTAGCGTTAGCTACTACTCAGTTTTTATAGCTAAAGCTATCAACATAAGATAAGATTATTATTTAGTGCATTAGTAGTGAACCTAGTTAGCTAATAGCTAACTATTAGCTATTAGCTAGCTATTAGCCACATGATTGTATTCTCCATTGCAGTCATGGCGGCCATATTGAAAGATGGGAAACGCATGGTTAAAGTATGAAGGCTAGAAACAGAATCCCCCGCTTGGATTTTCATGTAAATCAAAAATTAAATCATTTTTAAAAAGTACAAGAAAAGATTAAAAACGGTTAATATTTTCATTCCCCAAAAGCCCAGCAGAACTGTTGTTCACCTGGAGAGGTGTAGAACCGGCCTCGCTCCAAACGGACCGAACCAAATCAGATTCTGGGTTGGAAATGTTTAATTTTGCTGTAAAATACAAACAGAAACCACCAAGCAGACAGAGGTCAAAGGTCAGAGGAGCCTCTGAGTCTCTCAGCTTCCTCCTCCTCCGTCTCCCAGGGAGACGGCTTCACTCAGTCCAGTCCGGTTCTCCTACTAATTAAACCCGACCAGAACCGTTCTGTCCTCTGCAGGAAGAAAGGAGCAGGCTGCCAGACCTGCATGCTGATGGGCTGGAGGTTCTGGTTCTGACCAGATTCACCTCCACATGCTGACCTCTGGTGGCCGTTCGGATTACTGCAGCAAGGTGAAAACCCAAACCTGGGACTACAGTCCTTCACTGGCCTGCTCTGCTTCCCCAGAACCAGAACCAGAACCATGTAGAAGCAGCATTCAGCCTCTATGCTCCACAGATCTGGAACAAACTTCCGGAAAACTGAAAAGCTGAAACCTTGAGCTCCTTCAGAAATTCAGCTGTTAGGGCTGAATTGATTATTGATTGATGGATTTTACGTGTGCTGGTCATTTATTGAAGGCACTTGACAAAATCTAATATTTATTGCTTTCATCCACAATTGAAAAAAACCAAACCAGAACCAACCCAGAGAACCTCCAGACTCCATGCTGACAGACTCCAGGCTGGGAATAGAACCCACAACCTTCCCGCTGCAAGGCAGCAGCTCCACCAACTGGATCAGTCTTAGAAACCAGAACTTTTCAAATGTTTACATACCGGCTCAGATACAATCAGCTAACTGGAACATGCTAACTGGAACCTGCTGAAAGGAAACCCGCAACAAGAACATGCTAACTGGAACATGCTAACTAAAGCCTACTAACAAAAAATCTACTAGCAGGATACCCGCTAACAGGAAGCTCGCTAACTGGAAACCAGCTGAGTGGTTCCACGCTAAAGGGAACATGCTAACTGAAAACATGATAGCTGAAACCCGCTAACAGGAAATATGCTAATGGAAGCATGATAACTGGAAACCCGCTAACATGAAACTCATGTTAGCGAGTTTCATGCTAACATTAAACTCACTAACGGGAACTTGCTAACGTAAAACATGCCAACAGGAAGACGGCTAACAGGAAGCCCGCCAACAGGAACATGCTAAGTAGAAAAATGCTAAATATAGCCTGCTAACAGAAAACCCACTAACTGGAAACATGCTAACTGGAAACATGCTAACTGGAAACCCGCTAACTGGAAACATGCTAACTGGAAACATGCTAACAGGAAACCCGCTAACTGGAAACCTGCTAACTGGAAACATGCTAACAGGAAACCCGCTAACTTGAAACCCGCTAACAGGAAACCGGCTAACTGGAAACATGCTAACAGGAAACCCGCTAACTGGAAACATGCTAACTGGAAACATGCTAACAGGAAACCCGCTAACTGGAGCGCTGCGTAAATCGCCCGGCGTCCGTCAGTCTGGCATGGTAGTCGCCGCAGCGCCTCACCTGCGATCCGGATCACGGCCCGCTCCGCCGGGTCCAGAACGTCCCCGGAGGCCGACTTGGACCGCTTCATGCGCTGGTGCTTCTGCAGGTTCCAGGGCAGCGTGTCGCCCGGCAACGGGCAGCAGCCGCCGGAGACCGAGTCGCTGGCGCTGTCCTCCGACGCGGCTCGGACCAGAGGCCGCCGCCGCGCCGCCGCGCCGTCCTCCATGTTCTGGATCAACACACAGAGGGTCAGAGGTCACTGTGACTGCAGGTCACATGACCCGGTCCTCAGCGCTGACTGAAAGCTCAGCATCAGCACCAGAAGTCTGGGCCGGTTCTGAGCTGGTTCTGCTCCCAGTGAAAGCGGGTCAGAACTCTAAGCGGTTCCGTGGCGCTGGGCCAGAGTCAGAGCTAAACAAAGACCCAAACGGTTCTGTTCAGCCCAGATTTGATCCAGCCGGATCAGAACCAGTTCTGGAACGGCTTGGACCAATCAGATCTCGCTTTGCTTTGACCTTTAACCTCTGGCTCTGGGTCAGAAATGCTGTGTCAGCAGAAAATCGTCTCTGAATCGGAACAGAACGGTTCTGACCTGCAGCCCAGGTCCAAACGCCAGAACCAAAGTGACATCCAAAAGTTCTTCAGAATCAGAACCAGCGGAACACTCAGTAACCGGACCGAACTGGGTCTGGTGGTTCTGGAGGACGAGCCTCTGCCACCTTCAGCTGACCCTCATCGGGATGAACTGGACTCTGTTCCCGGTTCAGAACCTCCAGAACCCAGCGGGAGAAACTTAAGGCTGCAGAACCCAACCTCACTCAGCCGAACCGGACCGGACCTGGTTCTGTTCAGTCTGCAGAACTCCCGCAGGTCCAGACGCTCCTCTGCAGCAGCCACACCTGAAACCAGAACCGGACCTGAGCTGCAGAGGCGACCCGGCTGGCTCAGGCACCGGTCCATTTCTGGTTCCGTGCTCCATCAGAACCGAGCCTCCGTGTTCGGCTGTACTCACGCTGCGGGCCGCGGGACTCCGGCTCCAGGTGAACCTCCGCAGCGGCCGCTCCGCGGAGCCGCCTTCGCCCCACTTCAGCCCGTCCGGACCGGGACTCGAACTCCCACCATCCTCCTCTGCAGAGGCGGCCGCGCCTGCGTACTGCGGCTTCCTACCGGCGAGATGCTCCGGAGCTCCGACCGGGACCGGGACCGGGACCGGTCCGACCTGCAGGCCGGGGGAGGCTGCTGCTGCAGCCCGCATTCCTGCCCCTCCTCGCCGGTACCAGTCCGGCTCAGCTGCCGCTAATGGACCGCCTGCGCGTTCATGTGGAGACCCGTCTCATGCTGACGGGAGCGCGCGTTGCCACTGTTAAAGAGCCAGCTGCCAGAGCCCGGTGAAAGTCTGGTCCTAGCAGCTGTTCGGAACCCGAACCGGTCCGGACTCCCGGGCTCCCAGGACTTCTGTCGGTCCTTCAGGGACTTTAACTGCTTTTCAGTCCAGTTTGTTCTGATTTATTCAACTGAACACAAATGTTGGCCCAGTTCACCAGACAGAACTTTATGAGGTTCACGGAGCTTCAACAGGGCCGAATATCACTGCATGATAGCATAAACATTAGCATGCTAACCCGGATGTCTTTCAGATTTCCCATCAGCAAGTGGATCGTTTTCAAGATGGCCGCCGTTTGTGAGCCTCAAACAGTTTATTGAAATAATCTTTTCTGTTCATCCTGGCCGTTGATGTGATGAGTAACTTCATAAAAACTCAAATAGACCTAAACTGAAAGTTGTTGATGACCAAATTATAACCAGCTGGTGACACCACAGTGTTTTGAAGAGTTTAGACCAAAGTACTTGAGTTAATTCATATTTTCTCCAAAGCATCAGGATGAACCCTGAACCTGCAGGAGCTCACGGTCTCCCCACTAAATCCCCAGTTAAACAGCTTGGAAATCTAATAACTAAAGATGCTAAACTCAGTGAAACTGTTAACATAGAGAATAAAACACAGAATTGCAAATCCCAGGTAAATAGATGCTTCAAATCGATCTGAAGCTGTTTCTCTGTCCTGATGTACAGACCAGCTTCTCCTATGGCCACAAATAACAAACATTAAAGATATAAACCAGCTGAACGTTAATTTCATCTGGAAGAATCCAGTCCACTTCTTAAAGACGGTTAAAGGTTTTCAGAACCTTAAAAGCAGGAATTGGGTTCTGTAATGAACCCAGTTTATCTGAGTTTGTCTTTCTGTCTGTTTTTGTTCATCTGCTTGATGTCTGACTACATTTAGTTCTTTTCTCTTTTTTTATCATCTTATAATTATTGTTATATTGTTCATCCTGCCAAAAGAGGAATAAAATTCTTAAAGCAAAAAAAAAACAACAATTTATTGAAATAAAACGTTCCCCATTTCATGACCTGGATGAACTTTGTGTGTTTCCATTTCGGTCGTCCTGTTCATATGATGTAAAGTGATAATATGTAGAATATGAAACCGGTTATTATATTTATACAACTTTAAAGTAATATAACAAAATCTCAAACCGAGGACTTTGCCGTTAGCGACTCTCACCGGTTGTCAACTGGAAGGAAATGAAGATGAGACTTTTGTTTAGCACTAGCTTCCGCTAATGTTTTGTGCCTAGCGGTTTAGCTTTAACCTCCGGATAAAAAATAAATAAATACATATTTGTTCTCTAGTCTTTGACACCAAACACGTTCATCTAATTGGTGGTTTTAGTGCAAGACTTTACTGTCTGGGGCAAACATCTCCAAAAATGAAAACATGATCAAATATGAGTTCTATGTGTCGAATTGTGTATGATTTGACACCAGAAGTACTCATCTGATAAATATTAGCAAACTTGGTAGAAAAATACATTTTTCTTGACGACCATCTTGAAAATGTTGACTTTTTCAGTAGTGAGCAGTTTGTCTTTTTAAAAAAATCAATTCTCTGAAAACATTTGCACCAAGTTGGGTTCTGAATCTGCACACAAAAGATTTATCTGAAATGATGCTGCATTATTAGAAAACCCAGCAAACATCTGCAGAGCCGGCGTTCGTCTTCATCACCCGCTAAATAAAGACAGAAGAAGAAGAAGCTCCGCCGTCCACCAGGAGGTTTTACATCAAATATCGCCATGTTGGTTTCAGGCTGAGCTAAATAACGTTTCCATGGCAAAGTTAATGAAAAGGTGGATAAATGTAGAAGAAGAAGCAGAACCAGCAGGTCCAGACCAGAAGGTTCTGATCCAATAAAACTGATCAGTTACTGAGGCTAATATTTAACATCCCTTTTCATTTTTACCTCCCAGATCTTCTTCAGGTTTCAGGTTCCTCCTTCCCGTCCAAAACTTCAGCTGTAAACTGGGCCGCACTCAGCTGTTACACAACTCCCACAGAGCTGTTTGTGTCGCACTGGGCCATTGTTAGTCTCCCAGTGAGCACTGGGAGCTGAACTGGGAGGGGCATGAAACCAGTGGCTGCTTCATTTTACTTTGTTCTTTAGAAACTAAATCAAACATTTTACTTTGTTATTTTTGGCCCATTTGAGTGAAACTGACAGAAAATCAAACAAAAGCAAAATAATTCCAACAAAGATGAAACCGATTTTGTCGGGATAAAAACATCTAATTTAAATAAAGGAATAAAACAGATTTTTAGTATTTGTGTATTTCACCCGGAGCGCTGAGGTTCTGAGCGGTTCTGGTTCTGTTTCATTGAAACCGCAGTCAGTCTGAGGCGGTTCGGGAGTGGAGGAAAATGTGAGCATAAATGTGAGACGTTTGGTTCCGTAACCCAGCGGGTCAGAACCGGTCCTGCAGAAACAACCCGGCCCGCCGGTTCCGGGCTGAAACTGAACCACATGCAGATCCAACAACCTAAATTCCAAATGGCCGCCATTTTTCACAATGATTCTCAAGATGTCAATATAATATTTTGCATTAAAACCTCATAGCGTTCATATTTAGAAATCATATTTTATCGTTTTCCCTTATTCTGGAGGACATTTTTAAAATGGCCGCCTCGGTTGTCATGGAGAAAATAACATTTGCTTAAAATCTGCAGCAGCTATTAGCCACAGCTAACTGTAAAGTCCAGCTCACTTACCAATAAGAATCTTAGCTAAGCTAAAGCTAAACATAATAAATCAGCAGAAGCTAACGCTAACATTCAGATGAACGTGCTTCATCTTCTCTGTGAGAATCTGTTGGTTCTGGAATCAGCCCAGTCGGCTGATGGGCCGTGGTTCTGACCCGGCTCTATGTGTTATCCGACTCTGGATCAGAACCAGCAGAAAAAGTGACTCTTCAGGTCAGAGTCCGTCCCGGATTCAGGAAGCCTCTTCTTCCTGGCTACAGGACCCGGATCCTCCAGAACCTCCTCGGACCGGGCCGCAGCACCCAGAACACCAGAACCTCCTCGGACCAGGCCGCAGCACCCAGACCAACCAGAACCTCCTCGGACCGGGCCGCAGCACCCAGAACACCAGAACCTCCTCGGACCGGGCCGCAGCACCCAGACCAACCAGAACCTCCTCGGACCGGGCCGCAGCACCCAGACCAACCAGAACCTCCTCGGACCGGGCCGCAGCACCCAGACCAACCAGAACCTCCTCGGACCGGGCCGCAGCACCCAGACCAACCAGAACCTCCTCGGACCGGGCCGCAGCACCCAGACCAACCAGAACCTCCTCGGACCGGGCCGCAGCACCCAGACCAACCAGAACCTCCTCGGACCGGGCCGCAGCACCCAGACCAACCAGAACCTCCTCGGACCGGGCCGCAGCACCCAGACCAACCAGAACCTCCTCGGACCGGGCCGCAGCACCCAGACCAACCAGAACCTCCTCGGACCGGGCCGCAGCTTCTCTTTCAGCTTCTTCTTTCCCTGAACCCAAACGGTTCCGTCGGTTCTCATAACCAGGTTTCCTTCGGTGGAGAACCAGAAGTGGAACGCCACCAATCCAATGTTGGGTTTCTCTGGCCGGCAGAACCAGAACCAGACGGTTCTGCTGCATCATGTCTTTGTTTCAGCAGGTTTTATTTCCCAGCATGCTGGGACAAAGGTTCCTTTAACTAGGCCGTTTTATTGCTCCTTGCAGCTCAATGAGCTTCTTCCCTGAAGTGGGATGAAACCCAATCGGCTGGTTCTGATCAGTCCGGGTCGATGAAACCGAACAGAATCTTTGGACAGACGGCGCCGACCCAATATCGGCCCTTTGTCCATCAGCAGGGGGAAATGGACCGGAACTGACAACTGAACAAAGAGGTCCAGTCCTGGCAGCCGTTGACTGGACCTCTTCAGCAGGGCCGGCCCAAGGCACAGCAAACTCAGCGGCCGCTGAGGGGCCCAGGGCCTCCAGGGGGCCCCAAAGTGAAACTGGTTTTTTGTTGTTTTTATCAATAATTTCTATGTCATTATATTAACAAAAACACATAAATTCATTCTAAAGTTGTGATCTTTTTTTACAATGATAAATATTTGATAATGTTTGTAGAAATTTTTCTCAAATGGGCAAAAAGAAAAATAATACATTTCTCTTGGGCGCCCCTGGTGGCCGCGGTTGGTACCACACTGGCATCCAAACCTCCAAATCATTGATTTGTCCTTCAGGGAGAAGAAAAGGTCAAGATGAAGGTTTGATTTAATGTCTTGGTAATGGTTGTTTATCAGAAAGATTTATTGGAGCTGCTAATTGAAAATTAGCTTGATAGCACAAATATTTGTATTTGTGTGAAGCCAAGTTTTAACTTCAGATGAGTGGATTCTGGAGGTCGGCTCGGCATGTTTAGCCATGTTTCCATTAATACATCCATGAGCTGCAGGCGTCTTGTTTGCTGTTAATAATTTATGTATGGAAAACAAACTGAATTTTTACATCAACTTCTAAGTTATGTGAAACTTTTCCAATTAAAACTGTTTGAAGGCTCAGAATCAACCCGGTATCGGTACCGATACCGATACCGGTACCGGTATCGGTACCGGTACCAATACCGATACCGGTACCGGTATCGGTACCGGTACCGATACCGGTACCGGTACCGGTCCACATCCTCAAGTGAGAAACACTCACCTGGTGTAAATTACATTTGGATCTATTGCGATTCCACCCAAGAGAAATGAACTTAATCAACGAACGTCATGAACATGTGTAAAGCTGCACCGATCGCAGTTTTCTGGCCGATTCCTGGTTACCGATCTTTAAATCCTGACCTGCACATTTTGATTTTGGCTGATGCCAGCAATATAGATGTATATAATGTAGACAGCACAGCCAGAGGTGAGTGAAGGACCCGATGATCGGACTGCCGGTTCCAGCCGGTCCACAGTGTTAGCAGAACTAGAGGGGCCCAGAACCACATTTGGCTCCATCTCATCAGAACCCAACCTCATACCAGAACCATCAAAGAGCCGGACGAGGCCCGGTCCAGCAGAACCAGAACCTTCACTTAAACTATAATCTGACCCAGCGGTTCCCAAACTAAGCTCCAGAACCAGAACCGGCCCACTGCCTCTCTCCACTGCAGAACCTCTCAGGCTGCAGCGCCATCTGGTGGCCAAATGAAGGAGCTGCAGATCCAGAGGAACCAAACATTTAATACAGGTCAGTTTCATAATAATCATAAAAACTTAATAAATTAGAGACACAGACACAAAGACCCAGCTACTGGTTAAACTGGTCAAACTGGTCATGATCAGCAGATGTTATTAAAGCCGTTTGGATCTTCATGGAGGCCGGTTCCGGCTCAGTAGAACCCAGAGTCCTGGGCGGCCCAGTTAGGAGTCTGGAAGGAGGAAGAAACAGAAAATGATGAGAAAACAAAGAAAACCCAAATAACTGAAGATTCCTGGTCAGAACCACAGAACCGTCTCAGGTCCGGACCAGCTTCACTGGTACTAGAAGAAGCTGTTCTGAGCCTGTCCCGTGTGACCAGAACCGGCCTGGCGGGTCGGCTCCTCTAAGCTACAGCTAAACAGCTGGAGCCTCATGAACTCAAACGTCTATAGTGAAGCCCCGCCCACTTAACACCAAGCCCCGCCCATCTAACATCAAGCCCCGCCCAGGAAGCATGAAAACACTAGCGGACACGCTACTGGCTGGTGTACTTTAAACCAGCCAATCCAGGAGCTCTGTTTATTTTCCTTGATGCTCATTGGCTGAAGCTGGGGAAGCCTGTTAGCTTCTGCTGTGTATTGATGCACATCCAGGTTGATTTAGCGGTGTGCTTTTGGTCAGGTCTGCTGCTTGTGGATGTTCACTGGGAATCGACTGAGTAAATAAATGAACGTCTCATAAATGCATCATATTTCACCAAACAATGACTCTTATTACAGTGCAACAGATTAACCTTCCAGTTCGACAGGTTAAATATGTAAATGTCCAGCAGGTGGCGCCCAGTCTGCATTTATAAAGGTGATGCACAACATGAAGGTTTGTTCCAAACTAAGCTGTGTGGCACGGTGGTGGCTCACCTCGTTCCTGGTGCTGTGGGCCGCCCTCTTCTCCATGTTCATGGCCAGCATCTGGCTGCGGAACGACAGGCTCTTGGTCTTCTCGATCACCTGCTGGTACGGCGACACGGCGTTGTTTCCCATGACGACGTGACCCTGAACACAAACTCCGGTCACCATCAGAACCCGAGGCCCGGTTCTGTTCGGCCCGGTCGGGTCGGGGAGCCTCACCAGTTTGGAGTCGATCTTGGCGTCCAGCCGGGCGTTCCTGATCAGATTGACGATCCAACGCTCCGCCTCTTCAGGAGACATGTTGAGTTTATCGGCCAGCATGCTGAGGAAGAGGAGGAGGAAGATGATGATGATGAAGATGAAGCAAACCCAGCGAGACCGGCTCCACCTGCTCCCGCCGGTCCAGACCCAGATCTGGACCAGAACCAGATCTGGACCAGAACCAGATCTGGACCGGTGTGGTTCTGCTCCTTCAGTAACATGTCGCCTGGTTGGTTCATGTTAATGGGATTTCTGCAGCACCGCCCCCTGCTGGTCGCTCCACACCAGTCAGAGCAACACGTTCACATAGAGCCGGTACTGACCGGGCCTGGCGGGTCCGATCGGTTCTGTACCTGATGCTGATGCACTGATGAATGCGACAGAACGTCTCAAAGATGAAGAGCCGGGCGTTCTCGATGAAATCCTCCAGACAAGCGACCAGGAAGAAATCGTTCACCAGAACCTGGAAGATACCGGCGGGTCCGATCAGATCGACCGGTCCCATCAGAACCATCACATCAATCAGAACCATCAGATTAACAACAAATGGCTTCAAAACAACAACATCGTTTCTTGCAATAAAGTCGATTCATCATCAGTGGAACTTATGGTAGCAGCCCGACTGGAATCGTTTCCAACCAGAACGCAGGAAATAATCTGATACTTTACTGATTTATCCATGAAATATCAAATATGAAGCATAACTCTGTGTGTCTGAGTCTTCGTCAGATTACTCAGGTTAGTGTGATGATGACCAGCAGGGGGCGCCAAACTCCTTCTCTGACATGCTGCCACCATCAGCTGCTGCCTCCTTCAGGGGGAGGAGGCATCATGCTGTGGGACCAGAGCTAACCATAGTTAGCATAAAGCAGCATCAACCCTTCAGGATGTTACCCGACTCGTCTCTCTGCTCCCACCGAGTCGCCTGCTGACCCGTGAATGGGAGGAAGAGCGCCCAAATAAGGGCAGGCGGGGCTCTGCTGCATCATCGCCCTTATAAAGCCTTAAACAGCCACAGCTGGAGCAAAGTGCTGAGCATCTGAGATAAATAAGACAGAATCAAAATAAAGTCACAAAGATAGACACACAAAATTCAACCCAGTAAACCGACACAGTTCAGCAGGTAAAAGCTCAGCTGGAGGCCGAAGAGCTGAACACACTCACCGACTCACACTCCCTCAGCTTCCTCTGCGCGCTGTCGAAGTCAAAGTTCACATAGAGACACTCCACGAACTCTGTGATCGGGTCCTTGTACGTGTACGACTCCTGGACCAGAGACGAAACCAGTTAACCCAGTAACCGGCAACCCACCTCCCAGAATAAACCAGTTAACCTACTAACCAGAGGCCTACCTGCTGGATGACCTTGACCAGGTCCTTCAGGACCTGCCGGCGCTTTCGCACGTCCTTGTTGGTGATGACGGCGGTGGTGAGGTAGCGCAGAATATGAGGACACATGGTCTGGATGGCGTTCAGGTACCTGGAACACAGAGACAGTCAGTTGCTGCTCCCCTCCCGGCCTGCGGGGGCGCTGTGACTCAGTCAGCTGCTGCTGCTCCCCTCCCGGCCTGCGGGGGCGCTGTGACTCAGTCAGCTGCTGCTCCCCTCCCGGCCTGCGGGGGCGCTGTGACTCAGTCAGCTGCTGCTCCCCTCCCGGCCTGCGGGGGCACTGTGACTCAGTCAGCTGCTGCTGCTCCCCTCCCGGCCTGCGGGGGCACTGTGACTCAGTCAGCTGCTGCTGCTCCCCTCCCGGCCTGCGGGGGCGCTGTGACTCACTGTGGCTGGTAGAGGAAGAGGTCAATGATGTTATCGCGGCCTTTGGGGTGGTTGAAGAAGACGAACAGAGACCAGTGGATGAGCCAGGTCCTCTGCTGGAGCGACTGCAGCGGGGAGCTCACCGACTGGAGGACAAACAGGAAGTCAGAGAAACACTTCCTCTGGCCGCAGCGCTATAGAATCCGGCAGCAACCGAATGTTTCTCTGCTCCGTGTGAACTGTTTATTCTCACGTTGTTGTCGACGGTCTCCCGGAGTCGGGTCAGGTCCTCCATGGCCGCCTCCCAGTTCTGCATCAGGATCTCTGAGGCCAGTTTCCCCCACAGCGAGCTCAGGGCGTTCCGGTCTGTGGACGGCACCTGCAACCGGCAGGAAGAACCGTCAGGACGGGCCGCACCCAAACGGGTCTGTGGCTGTGTGGGTTCTCACCAGAACCCGGAAGAAGTAGAGGTATTCTGCAGCGCCTGAGTAGTTCCCGCACTCGTACTGGAACTTGGCGTACCTGTAGAGCGTGTCCAGGTATTCCTGACGGAACTGGGAGCAGAAACAAAACAAGTCGATAAAATCTTACAGCAACATGGACACAAAGTACAGCAGCACATCTCTGCACCGTGGATAAGAGCACAAACATTAGCATGCTAACCCATCAGGTCACTTGTTTCTGTTCATGTAAAGCCATAGCAGTGTTGCAGCACCAGGACCGGTCTTGGTCTCGGTCTCGGTCATTGAGGACTCGGGATTTTATTTCAAGACCACAACTGTAAAAAATATCATTAAATTGTCAGCATATTGTCAAGTTTATTCAACATCTTTGTTTTCACTGGATGCAAAACCGATTAAATCCAATAAATGACTCACTAATTAGGTGTTTCTGTCCCGCTGCCAGCCGTCGCCTCGCGGCGCTCAGACATGCGCAGTTTGTCTCGGAGCGGGAGAAGATGTCCGCCTAATCGACGGTTAGAAATTTCCCTACATAAACCATAAGAAATCATGACGACATGTGAATTCAGCAGCGCTTCGCTGTCAGGCGGTGGGACGACGTCCAACTTTATCGCCACTTAGAAAAGAAGCTCAAAGAAAGGCGAGGGGAAGCTAGCAGAGCTAGCTGTTCAGAACATGCTGCCTTTGCGAGGATAAATGCCGTCATTTACTGCGCTTGTTCACTGACGTGTTGCACCTGTGGCAAAGTCTGTAATACAGTGATGTGACGTTCACGAACGATCCGATTCTTCTGAGCGGCTCTTTACTGCGAACGATAGAACTGGAGCCTCACTGAGAGCCGTAATGCTCTGGTATACTGCAGTAGCTATTATTATTCTATTTTATTAAATATACATTTTTATTTAATCATCGAATAAATAAGATACAAGAAGGAAAGATCACACAGAGCGCATGCGCATTGCTCTTTGATTATTGATTGATTGATTATTGATTATCCTGGTTCATGCAGCAGACGGTGACGGCAGTCAGGGTCGCCTTGTGCCTGATTACTTTGTGTTCATGTTGAGCGTTGCTTACTGTTGGTGCGTTGTCATGGTTGCTGTGTTTAATGGTGGTTTCTGACATGGGCCATATGAGCAACCACCCAGGGCGTTACCTTGTTAGGGGCGACATGAGACCTCTGCAGATTGTGACACAAAGATGGAAGCAAAGCAGAAGCCTGAAGAATTTGAATTGATAATTATAATTTATTTCAACACTCGGAGTGCTGATATGTAGCAGAATCAGAAACGGAGGACTTTGCTTTTAGCGAGTCTCACACCAATCGTCAACAGGAAGGAGATAACAGTCATGTTAATGGTTAGCATTAGCTTCCGCTAATATTTTTATGAGTTTAACGGTTTGGCTTTAGCTTCTTCTACTTTTCTTTTTACATGTTTAGCCCACGGGAACATCTGATCTGTGCTCACGTCTAGGTTCCCGTCTCAGAATGTGAAGGATTCTTCTGAAATACTCAATGGTGCATCACAGGGAATCCATCTTTCTGGCAGCAGCTAATGATTAAAGGACGTTGACCGTCCAGAGCTTCCTGAGCGGCCGGCGGCGTCCAGGCGATCTGTGTGATGTGTCAGGAAAAAGGCCTGACTCCATGATTGTTACTGGGAACAGATTAGCTGCAGGCACCTGAGAGGGACTGCAGAGCATCACAGGGAGATCCTGGATGATTATGGCCGCAGAGGCAGCTGGTTGCCATGGCAACGTGAGCACAGGCACCGCGCGCGAGCCAAGGCGACAGAATAAAACTTACGTTGTGTTTTTCTGACAGGTAGTCGAACAGCATCCTCCCATCCCTGAGGAGCAGACAGAAGACAAGAGGGTCAGCAGGTTCTGCTTCCCATCATGCACCTGGGCGGGGGGCGGGGCCTGGCGGACCTGGTGGACTGCATCTGCCGGGTCGTCTCCGGGTCCTCGAACATCTTGACGATGGGCTCGGTCTCCGACTGCAGCTGCTTGAGCTGGGCCACCACGGTGCTCCTCTTCTCCCTCAGCGCTGAGGACAGACAAGCAGCAGAGCGTCTGGCAGCCATCTTGAATGTTTCACACTTTCTACTTATTAGGACTTTTAGTCCCAGTCGACTCCCACACTGAAATAAAAAGAAGTTTTTGAAAATATTTTCCCTCATTTGTAGTTTTTTCTTCAGAAAACAAGTCGTTTAAACTCAAATCAGATTTGTGAGATATTATCTTGAACCTGATTTGCTCCGTCCTTTTTCCAATCACATTCACAGTTGATTATCTGACTAATTAATTATCTGTGTAGATTTTCCCACTCTGGCCCTCCGTACATCGCTGCATCATGATGTTTCTGAAGATCTGCTTTTGACCCTGAACTTGGTGTCAAACTCTTCGTTTGGGTCGAATCGGCATCATGAAGGCTCTTAAAGGGCCGGTTGTATCCATAAAACCCGTTTGCAAACTGTTAAATTATCAATACATTTTTTAAATTAAATATTGTAGAACATACTTTCAGTCCGTCTAGGACTGCATGATTCTTTTTGTGAATTTTTGCAATAAAAATCAAAGTGTTTGTGGTACTACTTTGGAAATATTTGCACATATTTATGTTAGTAAATGTGACTTTTTATTACTCGCTGTGTAGATCATGGACTATAATCTGACATCAATTAAAGATGAGGCAGCTGTTTAGTACAAATAAAGTTTTTGACAATTTTTTAGAAAAATCTGCAATAAACTCCTAATTATGTATTAGTGCAAAAAAGTGCAGAAATTTGTTGATTTTGCATAAATTTCCACAATAATTCTCAAAACACTGGAGGAACTGATTATAATTTGGCAGTAAACAGATAAAAACTGCATTGATTTGACTGATAAAATAATATTTCAGCACACTTAGTGTTTAGTCTAGAACTTAGCGGGCCACATAATCAGCTGTGGCGGGCCGGATTCGGCCCACTGGCCTTAAGTTTGACCCGTGGCGTAGGGGGTCCCAACCCCTACTTTGGGAACGCCTGGTCTAAATGCCAAGGATTAATAATCTGAGGGTTTATGACCTGAAGCACCATAAACCGTCCTAAGCTTTTATTTTGAAATCCGTCCTCCCAGCTGCTTTGGAAAAACAAACTCAGACCAAAATCTTCTGGAAGCTGTCACACTTTCTAGTTTCAGCGTTAGTCATAAAGGTTCCTCCAAGGTACCAGCAGACCTGGCTAGCTTTTAAATAGCTTCGCAGGGTGCCGGATTGCCAAGTGTCCAGCCTGCTGCCCACAGATAATATATCTTCCTTGAATAAACCCCAGTGTTTTCAGATGCATTTAAGATTGAATAATCCCAGAGTGCTAATGAAACGTCTTTCAGTCCTAATCTGGGTTGTCGGTGGATCCTGAAGAGGCGTCTGATCCCGGATCAGCTGCTTACAGTGAGGGATCTCCTTGTCTGGGTACAGGTTCTTGTAGACGTCCATGGCGAAGTCCACCATGTTGGTGTCGCTGAGCAGGTCCAGCTTCCCCTGCAGCAGCTCCTTCTCATTGTAGATCTGAAACCACATTTATTTATCACTTATCTGAGAAAATATCACAGAGAGGATAGTTCACTTTTCCTTCAAATCAATTGAGCATTTGAAATGTTTTCCAGCTTCCTGACCCAGTAAAATCAGAAACCCGCTCAATCTAAAGAACTATTTAAAAACAACTTATAATTAACTTTTATCTTGATTTCAGAAGTTAACATATAATGGCATATTGGCTGAACATTGTTGTTTTAATAATAAAACATCAGCAGAAACAAAGTGAAATAAAGGCGGTTTTATGTTTGTTGGCATTGAAAAATGATTATTTATAATTTCTGTTTATCATTTACTGTTAGAAAATTAGCTGTAATCTTGAAGAACCGCTATTTTATTTCTGTGTTCAGGCTTAAAAATGAATAAGAATAAAACACAGCGGGATGTTATTTGTGGAAAACGGTGTAAAAACAAAAGTACATAGTTTGCAGTCTGACGACAAGAAAATTAGTTTAATATGAAGAACCCGAATAACTGCAATAAATCAACTGAGGATAATCAGAATCATTTAACGAATAATGTTCAGAAATCAGCCGATTTCAACAGTTGAACCAGCATTGCAGCTAAAGCTGCTAATAAGCGTCATAAACTCTTAGTCGTCAGCTGAACATGAACTCGGAGGTAAAGCAGCCTGTTAGCTCCGCGGCTAATGCTAGCAGCTAGCCTTTAGCTGCTAGCATTAGCCGCCTAGCATGACTGAGCCAAACCTGCTAGCATCCGTGATTAGCTTCCGACATGAATAAACAGCTTCACCTCCTTCACGGACAGGAACTCCAGCAGAGGGAAAACCAGGTGTCGGTCCAGAAAATGAGCGATTTTAGTCGTTAGGTCGTATTCCGCCATCTTTACCGGCTTTGTGCTGACAACCGAAGCGGAAAGTCACGTGACAACCACACGTCGCTTTTATTTATTTATTGATAATATTTTGTTCTTATTCTTTTCATTGTTATAAAAATCGACCCTTTAATTAATTATCCAGTATAGCATTAAATGCCTTGTACTGCTCCCAGTAAGTCTCCACACACTAGAAGAGTTTCCATTTCCTGTGACCAGTCTGATGAACAGGTTGTAGATTTTCTTGAATTATTTCTACTCAGATGAGTTCGGGTGAATTAGCTGGGCAGTCAGCTGATTTAAATCCTTTAACTTTCACCTTTAATCTGCATTAATTAAAGTTTATGTTGAAACGCAGATTCAGTGTGAACTAAATAATTATGACTTTAGCTTTAAACAGATTTTCAAAATTTCTATTTAAAATGTTAGAAAGAAAAGTGTTTCTGGTTCTATCTGGTGCTGACCAGCTCCGTCCGCTAGATGGCGGTATAAGCCTTCATGCGTTCATGTATTTTTCAGGAAAACACGGATCAAGATTATTTTTCAAATCACAAAACTTAAATAAAAGTTGATCAAACTGCGATGAAAATGGATTCATATTGAAACAAGATGATGAAGATGATGAAGATGATGATGATGATGATGATGATGATGATGATGATGATGATGATGATGATGATGATGATGATGATGATGATGATGATGCATAAATCAAAAGCACTTCGTGATGGCGGTTATGTAACGCCCCGCCTCCACCTGTTGAGAGTTGGCAGAACCGGTACCGAACTCGGCCCGGTTCCTGCAGAATCTTCTGCACAGTTGGTGAGGAGGAGAGTTTCCCGCCTCCGCAGCGCGGTGGGGAGGAAGAGGAGCGATGAAGGCCGGTTCTTCTCGGCTCTTCTTTCCGGATAATAATCAGTTGAATGCGTCACCTGGGAAACCAGCCTGAACTTTAACCTTCACAGCGCAGCAGGTTGAACCGCTGTGATGAAGATGAGGATGATGATGGAAAACAGAAAGTTTCATTAGTAAAACTTATTGTCTGACTCGATGTTCAGTCTAAAGAAATATGGAGAGAAATTTCTTCCAATATTACTGCCAGCAAAGAACCGTTTAAAAACGCATTTCACAAACTCAATCAAATTATACATCTTGAGTGAAATTAATGTTTGCAACAATCTAACTTATATTTGTGCAGTTTGTCATTTTTCCAGGGTTTTTTTTAAAGGAGTTTTATGAATTTTATCCTTTTCTACGGAAGCCTTACAAATAATCTCATCAATGAGTTAATATCTCATTATGAGATCCCATAATAATAATAATAATAATAATAATAATAATAATAATAGCTCATTGTAATGGGGTTTTAGTTACGGGCCTCCATACTCTTTTTAGTTTTACAGATTCTGTTCCTCACTTTGGGGGCGGGACTTCCGGGAATTCATCTGGTCAGATGTTAACAGTTTCAATTGGTCAGCTTGGACACGAAGATACGAAGTTCTTTTTCTGATAGTTCATTCGCCTCTGAAAGTTTATTTACACTGAATCTATACAACAGATTTGTCTCCATAAAGATTCAACATTTATTTTATCTTCTGATAAACTGTCTAAACATAATTCAGAGAAAATGACCATAAACTTTAACAGCTTAACAGTCAGAGAGCACAAAGTGATTTACAAAATATAAAGTATAACCCAAAGGTGACACAGCAGCCATGTGAGCTAAAACAATGACAAACTAAATCACAGTGAATCTGATAAAAGTGTCTCCTGCTGCTTTTCAACAGGAACAAAGAGCAGAGCTTCACTCTGCAGCAAAGACATGATCACTTCTCATATGGATCAAAGTCTCTCATTTCACTCTGCAGCAAAAGTAGTGCAGCAGCAGCAGCTGCAGCAACAGCAACAGCAACAGCAGCTGCAGCAACAGCAGCAGCAGCTGCAGCAACAGCAGCAACAGCAGCTGCAGCAACAGCAGCAGCAACAGCAACAGCAGCTGCAGCAACAGCAACAGCAGCTGCAGCAACAGCAGCAGCAACAGCAACAGCAGCAGCAGCTGCAGCAGCAGCAGCAGCTGCAGCAACAGCAGCAGCAGCAACAGCAGCAGCAGCTGCAGCAACAGCTGCAGCAGCTGCAGCAGCTTCTTCTCCTGTTTTCCACTGACGAGGCGGACTGACTGACAGCCGCTCCGCTGCAGGCAGTGAAGGGTTAATCCCAGCTCTGCGTAGGAGAGCGCGTGCCAAACGGAACAAAACCCAAAGCGCCATCTGTCCCACACACACTTGGCTCTGGCGCCGCGTTTTACGCACAGCGGCACCGCACCGGGCTGCGGGAGGCTGCGGGTGATCAGCTGCACTCAGATTTGATCGGGTTCGGTCGTCCTGCTGCGCTCCTCGGTGGCGCGTGAAGGGAACCAGAGGAAGGATGAACAACTCCTCCTCGTCCCGTCCGGACTTGGACCAGAACCAGAACCGGACCTGGACGGACCACAGCGTCCAGTACAAGGTTGTGAGCAGCCTGCTGCTGCTCCTCATCTGCGCGCTGGGCATCGTGGGGAACGTGATGGTGATCCTGGTGGTGCTCATCACCCGGCACATGCGCACTCCGACCAACTGCTATCTGGTGAGCCTGGCGGTGGCCGACCTGATGGTCCTGACGGCCGCCGGGCTGCCCGCCGTCCCGGACGGCCTGTTCGCCTCCTGGGTGTTCGGCCGCTGCGGCTGCCTGCTCATCACCTACCTGCAGTACCTGGGCATCAACGCGTCCTCGTGCTCCATCACCGCCTTCACCATCGAGCGCTACATCGCCATCTGCCACCCGATCAAGGCCCAGTTCCTGTGCACGCTGTCCCGGGCCAAGAGGATCATCCTGCTGGTCTGGCTCTGCACCTCCACCTACTGCGTCATGTGGTTCTACCTGTCCGACATCGAGCTGCAGGTGTTCGCCAACGTCACCGTCGTCACGTGCGGCTACAGGGTCCCCAGGAAGTTCTACCTGCCCATTTACTTCTTCGACTTCAGCGTCTTCTTCGTGCTGCCGCTGCTGCTGTCCGCGGTTCTGTACGGCCTGATCGCCAGGATCCTGCTCCTCAACCCGCTGCCCTCTGACCCCAAAGGCCGGGGGAAGCGCGAGGCCAGCAACAAGCAGCGCAGCAGCTGCAAGAACGCGCGGCACTGCAGCTCCACCGCCACGTCACGCAGACAGGTGAGCGACGCACAAATGCCTCAGATCTTTGGCTTCATGTAAAAATGTCCAAGAGAGACTGAACGGAAACGGAAAACTAGTTTGTCTACGTTTGTCCACTGCTCTCTGTACATGTTCTATGAATGTTTTTATATTTTTGTAATGGTTTTTCAGAGACTAACCCACAACCAGCAATGAGCTGGGAGGAAGTGACGTCATCTCCCTCAGCTGAACCCTGAAGTGATTTTTGTTTCACTAACTCTCAGTAAATGTTGCGTTTAAAAAGATGTAAAGCCTCATAATTAAATCATAACGGTTCAGAAACACAAGCCTTCCACCTCAGGTCTGCACTTTGACTAGGCCATGGCAGCACTTTGATTCTTTTCTTTTTCAGCCATTCTGCTGCAGATTAGCTTCTGAGTTTGGGATTATAATCCTGCTGATGACCCAGTTTGGACCCAGCCTCAGCTGAAGGACAGATGGACTCATCTGACTGAAGGCTCTGGTCCCCACAGAAGGTTTGGGTCCAATCAGCTTCAATGGTCCAATCAGCTGCTCCGTTTGCTTCACGTCAACTCAAACTACGTCAGAATGAAGAGAATCAAACTGCAGTCAGGAAGAACTGAAGGAAAAAACCTCTCTAGAAACAAGATGGCGGCACTCTGGACAGATGATGAACCAAGATGGACGGAACCAAACAATTCCTAAAACTTTGAAGAGATCAAATGCAGCAGAACCTGAAAGTGAAACTTTTCTATTAGTGAGTGTCAGACCGGCGTCACCTGGCAGGAGAAGAAGAAGAAGAAGACATCTTAATGCTTCCTATAATATTTGATATGTTTAGCAGTTTAGCATTAGCTTCCTGTATTTTTTTGTGTTCAGTTTTTTAGCATTAGCTTAGCTAAGCCTTTTTATGAACTTTGTGGTTGGCCGTGGTTAATAACTACTGTTGATTTCACTACCAACATATATTCTCCATTAAAACTATGGCAACCATTTTGAAAAACATGATGTCCACCAGAAAAGGAAATACAAGATAAAAAAAATAAGTATGATTTCTGTGGTTCAAAATATGTAGGCTAAGGCTGAACGCCAAGCACCATTCATCTGGTGATTTTACAGCAATGACAATCATGGTGGCCATCTTGAAAAATCTAAAAACGATCAGTCAATACAATTTCTATGAGTCCAATTATGTATGATTTGACACAAAAAATATTAATATGTGATAAATATTGACACATTAATGCAAAGCTACATTTTCCTTCAAAATCAACTAGAAGAATAGCGTCCATTTTGAATTTTTCAATGGTTAGCGGTTTGTTTTTTCTTAAAAAACTCTGGATCATTTGAGCCACTTTATCCTTTGTCTCATGGCTGGCTGCAGGTGACGAAGATGCTGGCGGTGGTGGTGGTCCTTTTCGCCGTGCTCTGGATGCCGTACCGCACCCTGGTGGTGGTCAACTCCTTCCTGGACCAGCCCTACCTGGACAACTGGTTCCTCCTGTTCTGCAAGATCTGCATCTACCTGAACAGCGCCATCAACCCGGTCATCTACAACGCCATGTCTCAAAAGTTTCGCGCCGCTTTCCGTAAGATCTGCCGCTGTGGGGCGAAGGGCTCAGACAAACCGGCGGCGTACAGCGTGGCGCTCACCTACAGCGCCGTCAAGGACACTTCGCCGGTGGAAAGCACAGATCACTTCACCACAGAGCTGGAGGAGCTCACGGTCACAGACGAGCTGCTGGCGGACCAAAGGGTGACGTTCTCCGACTCATGTGGATGTGCAAAGGTGAACTTCGGTCACGACTGGTTGGAGGCCAGCGAGGCGACTGGTGAGTCTCCTGAGGACTAAAGACCTCCAAAGTGTCGCCTAATGGACTCCCTTAAATGGGAATATTGTTTCCTGAGTGCCTGCTGACCTTTATAAAGCCGGGCTGCTGCAGGTAGAGATGTAAACACAGATCACAGCCAGTGGAGCGCAATGAGAGCCTCTGAGGCTCTAAGCCAAACATGCTGTTAGCCGAGAGCGATGGCAGACGTCGTAAAGCCACACACAACCCGACAGATAAGCGCTGTCATTACGCAGCTGTTATCATATCTGACACCGGCCCACGCAAGGTGTTTGAGTCAACACGACCAGACTGGGAGCAAAAACACCTTCCCCACTGCAAATATGTCCCAGCTCTCACATGTATGATCTCTGCAGCTGAGGCAGAAGCAAGTCACGCTGACGCCGTCACACGGCATCCCACATGAAAACAAGGATCCAGCAGGTGACACCTTGGTTTTCACCGGCAGGCTGCAGGAAAGCAGCGGCACCACGGTTTGAGCCATGCGACCAAAACCCAGGAGGGTCTGCACCATTCAGAGGAGCCAGAAATCCAGCAGCTGGGGGTCCAAAGGAGCCCCCTCCAATCCCCAGGAACCAACTCCGACCCAACAGGAACCCCTGTGACCCAACAGGAACCAACTCCGACCCAACAGGAACCAACTCCGACCCAACAGGAACCAACTCCGACCCAACAGGAACCCCCTCCGACCCAACAGGAACCCCCTGTGACCCAACAGGAACCAACTCCGACCCAACAGGAACCCCCTGTGACCCAACAGGAACCAACTCCGACCCAACAGGAACCCCCTGTAACCCAACAGGAACCCCCTGTTGGGTTACAGGGGGTTCCTGATTTAGAAACGTTGCTTTGTGTCATGATTTTGTAAAGTTATGCTTTTCTTACCATATTGTAATGATGGATTGATCCTAAATTAATTTGTACATTTCGTCTTCATACATGAAATAAAGTTTTTGAACGCAGACTTACTGTTTCTGTTAAGCTCCTTTCTTCGTCTTCATTTTTATTTCCTGTTCCCTGAAAACTCCAGTCAGGAAAAACCAGCTGTGGTTTGGAGGAACACGTGATGAAGGGAAATGGACAGGAAGCCGGATTATTCCCGACTTCCTTCCCAGATTTTAGCCCAATCCCAGCCTGGCACAAATCCAGGGAACGTCAGAATAAACCAGTAACACGTCCAGTTCAGGCTGCAAGACACAAGAACTGGGTTCAGCTCCCAGTTATTAAATAAAAAAATAATCATATTTCAATTAGGGCTGAAACGATTCCTCGAATGATTCGAGTACCTCGATTATTAAAATTCCTCGAGGACAATGTACCTACCTCGAAGCCTCGTTAATTAGATTTATTATTTCCGGCCGGAACATTACTTGCGTTGTTGACGAAAGCTAAGTGTTAGCAGCATAACGTCCCATCTTCCAGTTCGGCCCGTAGTCATGGTAACGTCCGGCTCTTCATCGTGTTAAACATCCTTAAAATGAGCGGCGCGATGCCCGGAGCACGGCGGGAAGAGGCAGCGGGAGGATCCCTACAGGTGAGCGGGTAGACTGAACACGGCGGGCGGCTGATGCTGATGGGTCAGTGCAGCTTTACGGACGAACCGCACAGAACATTTCAGATCCCGGTCTGAACAAACGGGTGGCGGATGAAGGTCACACTAAGAAAATAAGTAAATATTCTGCATTGCCCCCCACCTCCAGTTATTACGTCCGTCCGTCGTAATAACCGTCCTGGTTATTACGGTCCGCCCCCCCCCCCCCGTTCTTATGAAACTAATAATAATAATAATAATGATAGTAATAACAATAATAATAATATAGTAATAATATATACAATAATAATAATAATGATAGTAATAATAATAGTAATAATAATGATAGTAATAACTGTAATAGTAATAATAATAATAATGATAATAATAGTAGTAATAATAATGATAGTAATAACTGTAATAGTAATAATAATAATAATAATATTGGCTGACAACAGGTAATCATGATTCACTTTCTGCAGGTTAATAACCCTTTCAGGCACATCGCGATCAGAACCTGCTCTGCACCTGTTGCACTGGGTCCATGATGGTTCTGATAGTTTCTGTTCTGGATGGAGAAACAAAGATGAGGAACTTTCTGGCTCAGCTCCATCATGGCCGCGTTCTGGTTCTGTTTCACCGGGTCGGACCCATTAGGTAAAAAAGCGTAGAGGCGCAGTAATTACAGTTCTGCTGCGGCGGAGTACGGTGGCCTGGCAGCTCCAGTAATTATCTCTCATGGAGGAGAAAATAAAAAGTTTACAAAGGCTGCAAAACGCTGGGCAGAAAAGGAGGGAGTCGCCATAGCAACCAGCATGATTAAGGCAACCACCTGGCATTACGATAATATTCTGTCAGGACTGAATCCTGAAGTGGTGATGATTTTAGCCGAAGACGATTCTGTGGCTTTAAACTAAATCACTCTCACACTGAAGTGATTTTACTGACTAAAAGCGAGAGCTGAAGCTGCGGCTGCGGGGAATTGCTTCTCTCCTGACCAAAGAGCGGTCAGACCAGCGTTTCCATGGGGAGAAGGTTATTAATCAGGAATCGGTTACAAAGACTGTTTTTATTTAAAGTGCATTTAAAACAAGAACAGATTATTCAGAAACTTATCACCTGCCAGTCAGAGCAATGCCGCTTCCAATTAGGGGCAACATGGGCAACTTCCCAGGGTGGCAGCTTGTAGGGGCGTTTCATGCTGCGGACAATTTTGGGCAAAGTTTGGTGAGTTTTTGAACTTGAACCCAAACCTGCAAAAAATGATATGCAGACAGAAACATTAGGCCTGGGCAGCATTTTGTGAGTGGATGGAAGGTTCTAACAGGGAGACTCTAAGAATCTCCATCGGTCAACCAGACAGCCAGAGTCCAACGATCCCATCTGATTCCCTGCTCCGGCCTAATCAAGTAAAACATGGTGGACGTTAATTATCACCAGCAGATCTTTTTAATTCAGTTCAAAACATCTAAAAGGAGTTTTACCTGAGACTACAGGAAAGATCCTGCAGGCCCGGTTCTGACCCGGTTCTGATCTGACTACCAGAATTCAACTTTCATTTTGGTCTCTTTCAAAGTTTTAACCAATTAGCTGTACCAGATTATAGTCTGGGCTTTGACTAGGCCACTCAAAGTCGAAATTTATTTTTTCAGTGTTTCTCTGCTGCAGAACCAAAACGGAGTGTGTTGGGAGTGTTTCAGGAGTGTGTTTGGAGTGTGTTGGGAGTGTTTCAGGAGTGTGTTGGGAGTGTTTCAGGAGTGTGTTTGGAGTGTTTCAGGAGTGTGTTGGGAGTGTTTCAGGAGTGTGTTGGGAGTGTTTCA
>CAEGAE010045804.1:0-39341 GCA_903067095.1 Girardinus metallicus
CTCTGCCCCACCCGTCCTCTGCACTTACAGTGTTTGATGACCGCACCGTGAGCAGCATCAGAATCAGAAAATAAATTTTACTTGTTTTATTTCCCCATTGCATACTCCTGTGTGTGGTTGATTTTCCGGGTCCCCACTGAGTGTCCTTACAGGTTTGCTTATTTATGGGGTCGACTTTCGCTCCCGAAGCTCAACGTGGACAAAGACACGACTGCAGATCTTCTGTATGCCCAAGGGGAAAAGGAGCCTCAGAGAAACACAGCTCTCATCGTCCTCCGGTTAAAAAAAAAAAGTTCTCTGAATGCTGCATGACTGAAACCTCTTTGAAAAGCATGTTTTCAAAGAGGCCTTTTATTCTCTGCTAAGTGTGTTTTCAACAGACTGAGAGAGAAATAAAAAACAAAAACAGCAGACCACCGTAACGTGTCGTGTTAAATGCTTGGGTAGAGCTGTTGTTGCTACATCCGCCAGTCTCCAGGGAGCACTCACAGAGCTGATAATACTTTTTACATACAACAAATCAAATGCTTTATCTCTATTTACCAAATGCAGGTGGAAAAAAAAAAAAGAAAGAAAGAAAATCCGCAAATCAAAGATTTATTGGTTTTTAAATATTTGGAGTTGCAAATAATTATTCTAGCTTGTCATTTCCAATAAAATGACATTGTGACCTGCAAACCACAGACCTTTCTGTGGCTGTGAGTTTGGCAAGACTTTGCAATATTCAAGTGTGTTAGTTGTGTACATGGCTTAAAACGATGTGGTGAATCAGTGTTTAAAAGGGAACAAACTTATGATACTTTGCTAAAGAGTAGAAGGAGGTTTATTTGAGTCAATGAGACACGTGAAGGTATTGCTGTGGATTAAAGAAGCTTTAAATTGTGTTAGTCAGCAAGCGTAGGTCAGACAGCTCGGTAACCGGAGAGGTTAGGGACCACAACTGCCGGCCAATAGCTGAAACCTGCGAATACTTGAGAACCCCTCTAAAAAAAGTTGTCAACGCAATAAACCTTAAACGTACGCGTGACATGCAAAAGAAACTAATTGCTATTAATGGTCAACACTACAGGTAGATCGCAAGGTCCAAGGCTATCACATGTCAAAAGTAAAAAAAAGGCTTTAATTAAAAGAAAAAAAAAAAGAACATAGTGAGGGAGAAGAAAGTAGGTCAGATATGCTAGCTTGACTTTAACAACCTTAAAATGTAGATGTGCTGCAGAATTCAGAGTGTTTCATTAAGCCTGTAAACATGAATGTTTTGTTCTTTGCCTGTTTTTTTTTGGTGTCGAATCGTCATACACTAGTGGAGCTGTTGTCAGTCAGTTGCTATCGTAATGGGTTTGCGTGTGGCGTTGCGAGAAAACGAATACGAGTGATTTTGAGTTGTTCTTCAACATGTTTTTCTGCTTTCTTTTCCCTTTGCTGTGGCGCACTGCACTAAATTAATAACACCTACATCTCCAGGTTTCATTTTAAAGGAATTGTCCCAACACTGGAGCAGTAAAAGAATCGTCTTAAAGCCCTTCGGTGTTGTGCGAATCATGTGCAAATTTTCCAGATGTAAATAACATGGAATGTTTCTAAAGGGAGGGTGTGGACAGAACATGCAAGAAAGGAAACATCTTAAGGCAGATCACTCTACCACACCAGTAATATTTGGGCACAAGACTGACCCGAACATGATCATTTGAGAATTTTAGGGCAAGCTGACGATTTCAGAATTCTTGAATTTAGCAAAAAAAAAAATCCCACCAGAGAAAAGAAAAGTATTAAAAGTAGTGTGGGAGAGCAACGTGCCAGTTGATGCCAGTATGAAACAAAATGCTCGAAACAAAATGTCCAATGGCAGATGGCACTGCTTTGAACAGTACAATACCACCAGAACAATAGTTGAAGGAGCAAAGTGACTAAACTCTTTCCATTCCTGTGAATACCAAATGTTCATAACAAGACCTGAAGCATGTCGGTGCCAGACCTGCACAATCACATTGCAATCGTGTACAATATTGTAATCAGAAGGGACTATTTGGATGAGATAATTAGTGGGACATAACATTTCAAGTGTCACACCCTCTAACATCCTTTTATGTTAACAGGAGTATTTATTTAGGACCACAGATGCTCAAGTCCATGGAGAGCACTTCAAAATCCAAGGAAATTGCATAACTGAAAAGACTAATATTTCTTGAAACTGGTTGATTATAGTAGAATATTATTATAGATATTATTTTAAAAGAACACTAGCTCAAGTTGGAAGGAAAGCTCCTGAGACACAAGGCTCTGGTCTGTCCTAACTTTGAAATTTAAATGGTTTTGGTGCAGAAAATATGTGAACTTGAGTATGTTTGAAGTAGATTAAACGACAAAGCTGTTCAATGGCACTTGACTACTGAATGAACACAACCAGCTGGTAATTTAAAAAGCCAAGCGTGTCAGTTTGTGCGTTTTTGAGTATTTGAATGTTTCTGGGGCAAAGAAACGCTCTGAAATCCCGCCATCATCTACGAGTCATCTTCTGAAATCATTCTACACAGGCTTATATCTCTGTGAAACGGGGAACATAAACGACTCAGCACCAAGGCGAGCCCGCACCTTTTCCAGCTGACCCGCATATGAGATAGCAGGTGTGAATAAGCCGTTATCAGCTTTCCTGTGCAGGCGAACTACACAGGAGCGCACCCTGGGCCAGATGAATTAGTGAGGGGGCAGCCAGTCCAACTCATACAGAGTTTATGAAGACATACAAAAACGATTCAGCCTCTATGCCGGTAAACTGATAAGCACATTTGTTACTGCATCACCTGAGCTCAAAGGTGCAGACTTCCAGGGTTTATCATTTGGATTTCCCCTGTCAGAGCGTATGATCTGCCAGGCTGTGATTCAGCCTTATTGCAGCGGCGAGTGCTAGCGGCACAGCTGTGAGGCTGATGTGTTGTGAGTCACTCTGGTTTCTCTCTGGGAAAATAATAATAATAATACTAAAAAAAAAAAACTTTTCCTTCTCGGCAATGTCTGAACTTTGCCTCGTTGCCGCTGTTGCATCCCCTGGAAGAGCGTGGCCTTACGTAACCCGAACATCCGTCCTATTTTGAATTTTGCATAAAGGCTTCTGTCAGTGATTCGATTGACGCCCGAGAGGTGTGCAGGGGACAAATTTAGATTTGTGTCCATGGAAACAGGGAGGGAAAGGGGATGTGTGTAACATCTGTGGGCTACATGACGGAAAAAAACCCCCCCCAAAAAACAGGCATGGATCAGCTGGTGTAGTCACATCTCAGACGTGCTGCAGGCCAACCTCATCAGCCACCGTCTGCGAAGACTCGCACGCACGTGACGCGAGACCAAAACAGCATGGAGAGCCGCACTCGCCCAGGCGCCTGGCTGTCCTTTTTGCTGTCCACCTCTCTGCTTCATGGATGCGGCTCCTTTGTTCGGCGAGGCGAGGGGGGCTGACGTCAGATCGCCTCCTTTGTTTCAGAACGCCTCAGCTGCATTGTTCGCGCGCGCGCGAGGAATGAAATTCTGCAACCTGCCCCCTCCCGTTTCCAGGAGCAACAATGAGGTAGATGACACGATTTTTCAGTTGTTGAATAAAAAAAAAAAACAAAGAGCAATGGGAGTAATTAGCAACAAACAGAGATGTCACCCATCTCTCACGGCAACTGTCAGGAGGAAGTGCTTTTGCTTTGAATCCTAGCAGATAAACAACGAGCCTCTTCGGCTGCTTTAGGAGCAACACGGTGATTTAAAGCAGCCAGGCGGATAAATAAACAAAAGGTGCTGCTGGTGGGTTGCTGACATTGCCACAACTCACAATAACTGCTTTAAAAAAGAAAAATGTTACGGGTCCTCAGTTTTTGGCTTGCTTTGGGGTTTTCTTGGCCAATACCGACTCTTTTTTCTAAATACAATAAAAATACAAAAGAGAAAACAATAGACTGATGTAGGGATGAAAAGAATTAACTGACTTACTTTAGTCAATCTTTAGTCAACTGAATTGTTGACTAAAGGTTCATTTGATTGCACCAGCTGAAAATGTAACAAATGTTGCAATTTTGGTCCCCAATCAACCAAATCTACTCAAAGAGGAAACACCCAGAGAGGACTTTGTGGTGTAATACAAGTGTTGAGTTAGAGCGAATGTCAAATGTGTACAGTGCCCTCCACGTTTATCGGCACCCTCATGAAACCTTGTAAAAAGCCGCAAAATCCCCTTCATCTTTTATTCTAGCAGCATAAATAACTTTTTAAAGTAAATTAACAACCATATTCATTCATCATAATCAGTAGTTTATCACTAAATGACTCGCGCCTCCCGTTTCTCAGTATAGATTAGGAATATAGTGGCTCTATCTGGAGCTGCACCTGATGGAGCACTTCCTGTGCCGTCCTTTCATGGCATCTGCCGCTCAGTAGGAAGGAGGCGGCTCAGAGCGCTAAAGCTATTCTGACTGAGGCTCTCATTGAGCTGAAGAGAGCAGGGCCGAGGAACCTTGGCAGGAAGGAAGCAGTTGTCTGAACTCAACGGGAAAGAAACACGCAACTGGGCAGTGACCTCAACACTGACAAGGGCCCCCGCTGGATAAATGGCTGATTCAGTAAGCGTCGGCCTTTAGTGAGGGGCTAAACGTCTCTGCTGACACCTGTTTCGGCTCCACAGAGAAGCCTTTCACTGAGGACAGGTGCCTCGGCAGCGAGCCGCCCGCTTTCCCCGGAGCTTCCTGCCCCAGCTGCCCTGCTGTCAGACACGCATTCCTCACGTGCCTTCCTGCCACCTTAGGAACTGAATCAGAGCCACAGGATGACTTCCTGACACAAACGCTGGGGGTTAAACGTCGCACAAGTTTCCACTGCTCTGTGAGTAACGGTGGCATCTCCGCCAAGAGTTGGATTCTTGAGAAGCTAAGGATCAAGGAACCTGTTGCTTCATCAGCGTCGTTTCTCAAAAGTTTATTTATAGTCGGAGAAACGGAAGAAGAAAACCGCTTTCGTGTCAGGTCTCGTTAAATACACAGTTTATGAAATATGAAGGAGTCGGTGGGGAATAAAGTGAGAAGAAAAAAAATTTCAGATCTAAAGGTTTAAGAAATAATTGCACAATTTCTTTTAGGTTGAACAAAACATGATTTAAGACTTTGTACTGAAAATCTGCTTGTCTTAACACATTTTAAGTCCTGATGTTAAGATGATTTAACTTTTATTAATGACATTTCAAAACCGGTACCAAGAAAACTAAAGGAGGGTCACCCATCACTCCTATTGGAGTAACTGTTTAAAACTACGACTGCCATAAAATGAACTGCTAAGCTAACTGTCGTAAAAAAAACAACAAAACAAAGCAATTAAAGTATGTTAGTTTGATTTTAAATCTGGATGTAAATACCATTAAACCATTTTGTTTTTCATTTTAAAAATATGAAACATTCAACTTTCAACCAGAGAAATCTTTTGTTCCATCAATTATAAATTACTTGACTTAATCTACTAATAAGCCCACAGAGTTTGCCTAGAGGCGTCTGACTGCAATGTCCTCTTGAAACGTACACGTTTAAATACTGAAATCAGAAAGCAGAAGTAATCTGTGTGGGAGCTCCAGCACGTGTGTGTCCATATGCATGTGCAGTGACTCTGCTCGGTGACCTGTAAGCAACACAAACGCGGTCTGAAGGGAGGAGTAGAGGGAAGCAGAGATAAAGCGCCACGGATGCTACGAAACATCTAAAAACAACCGCAGCTCCGGACGCAAGCCTGGACTCGCACGCTGTTCAATGGGAAACAGGCAGGGAGCATGTGCGCCTCAACAAAACACACCTCTCTCTCTGGGCTGCCTCGTCGCATAACGTGCATTCCCGAGCATGTGGAAGCAGCCAGCCACGCCGCTCGGCAGATCTGGGCCAGCTGGCAGCGGTCCAGCAGCGGGGCTGGGCCGAGCCGAGGCGCTTCGTCCCAGCATGATCGCTGAGCGGAGGGGAAGGTGGTTCAGCACATAGCTGGAATGTTTCACGCCTTTGTTTTTAACCAAAAAGGCAGCGATATTCATTTTAAAAGGAGGTTTTATAGAAAAGGGCAAGTCGAGACATGTCCAGGCTAGACCGCTACTTTTACTGGGGAGATGCTGTTCACTTCGGGGGCAGCAATCTACAACCAGCAAGGAAACACTTCAAGTAACCAAAAGGCTTTTCTACTCCATGATGAAGGCTACTTAATATTTAAAGAAACCAGAGGGGCTAGAATACCAGTAAAAGGTGCATGCTGGAAAATGTTTGGTGGGGAAAAAACAGAAGGAAATGTCTGACTTTGTCCCCAAAACCAGACAGTAAGACGCAAACGACCCTGAGGTCTCGTACACATGTAGCTGGGTCTTTGTAAAAAATAAACATGTCTGCCATATCGTTTTAAAAAAAACAACATCGTACATGGGATCGGATTCAGAAATGTTTTCATCCACGTAAACCTGCACACATCCGCCTCTCAGCGTTCTTTTAAACATGCCAAACCCACAGGGGGCAGTGTAGCGCAAAGCTGAAACCTACGTCAGCCAATCGGATTGCTTCAAATCACAACTTGCTGTTACCAATTACACATGGCGACAGGCGGTTCATTCGTGTGAACCAATATATAGGTTTTAACTACTTTTGCATAACTTGTTAGAATAAAAAATTGTTAAAACACAAGACAATGTCAATTGGGAATCACGTCAAAGCAAGTACCTGGATACATCTGTGCTTTATTTGTTGCAGATTGTAAAGCGCCGAGTCTATAAATCTCAGTTTTCCCATGTCCACATGCAGAGACAAATAATGAGTTTTCTTACATTTTCACTATGGTTGGATATTTATTTTTTAGAAATAATTGTTTTTAGTTAAACATTCTCATTTTTAGGCCAAAACGCATAAAGAAAAAGTTTTCCCAGATTTCTGGATAACCCTAACCCTTATAATCTAATATCTCTTTATCTACATCCAGAAATCAGGAACTGATTTGTTGGTGACAAAATCCAACTCTAGATATTTTTCATTGGGGTACAGTTTGTAATTCTGCCAGCATCAACCCAGTCAAGTTGATGCCAAAGCTTCAAGCTAACAGCTAGCCGAAGCAGGTGATGAACCGAAGCAGAAAAACTACTTGTATATCAAACGGTTGCTCTGGAAACACTTGTTCTACATCTTTTAACAACACGTTCTGTTCTCACGACCTGTTTCGCAGGGAGGCTCATTGGTGTTGCACCGGCTCATAGTTGGATTTCCAAGGAAAATAATCGTCAGTCTCTGCAACCAATGCAAACATGTAGCCAGTTTATGCTTTGGTTGCTGCCGGCCTCGAACCAACTTCGACATCTGCGACCAATTAATTTGGATTTAAGCCAAAAAATGACGCCATGAGAAATTGGAGGTAAGTTAATAACTTCTGGAAGCTTTTTAACCATTACAAAAATTCACAGTTATACCTTTAAGTTTGAGACGGATCAATGTGCTGAAAACCACAAAACACAGTAAGCAGTATAAAAATACTCTTCAGTCATGGCTTTAAAGTACAACGTCTTCCTGGGTAATTTTTGTTTTCTTTACCTTCAGTATTAATAAAGTACTATTACATTTTATAGAATTTACACAAGGTAAAGCTTAAAAGCTAAAAAGACTTAACCAATAAATATGCTCAAGAAAAACAAGATACCTTGAACTGTCTCCTAATTACACAACACAGCAAACTTTATGGGGATAAATCAGAAAACATCCGGAGAACTGGCTCAACCCGTCGGATGTGTTTAGTATCAAGTGATTAAAAACTAAACAAAACGAACTAAAATAGCCTCTGGTCTTCTTCCGTAAGCTTTTCACTGCATGTAATGTGAAAAAAGTCTATGTCATCCAGGTGTAAAGACTGACTCACATTCTGCCTGTAAACCACTAACTGCCTTCATTATGCCTACTTACCACAAACGGCAGAGGCTGCAAGTATTTCCATGCAGACTCCGGAGCCGACAGTGGCTCGATAACTTTGGCTAACAATAATCAAGAACTAACTAATGTTTTTAAACATAGATATAATAACTAATACAGCTTTCAGGAGCTTCTCAATCAGTAATTGGACTGAATTTCCACGACGGAATGTCGCTGAAATTAACAGCAATATTTTTTAGATCGACTTCTCTTGTCATTGGGTTGAAGAATTTGCTTTTATATATACATATAATTTTCCAGAAATATTAACATCGCACAAAAGAAAATGCTTAGGTTTTAGGTTAATATTTTAAAACCTAAAATTAGTAGTAAAATGGTGCTCCTTTTAAAACTGACAACAGAATCCCCACGGTAGATATTTAGTAAAAATTATAGGCCGTCTTTTTCTTCCACCCCGAAAAGTAATGCAACATTTGTGGCTCTAAATGAGTTTTCTTTGGCTGGGCCGAGGGCAAAAACGGTTCTTTGGACCGTCAAGGTTCAACACAGAGCAAAGTCAGAGTCTGGCACGAAGGGTTTGTCAATTTTGCGTGAGGTTGCTCTCGTTCGTTCACATCCAAGGCAGAAGAGGGCTGGCACTGGCCATCTTTCTTGTGTTCGGAGCGTCTCCGCAGCTGTGTGAAATATTTGGGGTTGTTTTCTCTCATCAGTGCAGCTGCATCTTTAAAGCCTCTCTGCTTCCTCTCAGGAGACAATCATCTAATCCCAAAGCTGGCCGGTTTACATCTGCCAGTCTATGGAATATTTGTCGATGAGGCTTTAGCAAGTTTTACAACGAAGGCCTTTAAAACCGACGCAAGCTACAAGCATCAAAACACACAAATTCAACAGCTAAGAGCTACAAAACACAAAAAAAAATTATTTACATGAGGTTTGAAAACATTTCAGCATACGCAAATAAGTAACATTTAAGACCTATGTTGGAAAATCTTGACATATTCCAGACTTTAAGGCGAGATGAGTTGGTTCTGCGAAATGCCAGCTTTTATCCCAGAAAAAGCTGGGAAGAGTTTGCTTATGAGAAATGCAGAGGCATGGAAACAAAAGGTCACATTGAGCACAACGGTTCAGATAGAAAAAAAACCCTACATTTTAAACAAGATGCTGCAGGTTCAGTTTTTCAAACTAAACATGGATAACTGGGATAAACATCCACTCCCTAACTCCATAAAACCCTGTAATCTGGAGGTGTTTCCGGTTGTTTCTCTCAAAACAAACGGACTATTTTTAGCTCCAACCGATGTATTAAAGAACTTCATAGAAATATAAATGATAGCAGTGAAACATGATGACATTAAAATGCAAATAAGTCGCTCCAAATCAAGCCCTTAAAGCTGAAATTGACTGAACTTTTATGCCTTTTGGCTGCAGTTCAGAAAGTAAACATCAACGGAGCGTTGCAGTGCGAAGTCCATTCAGTCTACCGACATCGTAGAAGCGCTCCCCTCTTTAACTTTACAGGTAAATTAAGGCTTCTTGAAGAAAAAGACTCCCACTTATCTTAAACCCTCTTTTCCTCAAACAAGCATCGCTCTGTTCCCAAACCTCTCTGAGCTCTGCATGTGTCTGTCACTGCATTGACTGTGCTGAGATTTACTGGGCCACTTCCAGCTTTGTCGCCCCGATGTGCAGAACGGAGGCCCAAAAGGCCTCTCTGGGACAGAGAAGGACAGAGCTCTCCGGATCTGGACGTGGGACGCCTGAGGACACCTGCGGAGGCTCTGTGCGTCTCTGTGAGGACAGGGAAGGATGAGAAGGCGGTCTTTCATCAGCCCTCCTTGGCGCTGCCGCCATTTAGACAGATACCCACTGAGATTCAAAGGCCCAGCTGCCTCAAAGTGGCAGACGTCTACACAACACCGGGTGCTGATGAAACACAAACTCCATTCAAACACTTCGAGAAACGCCCAAACAACGTTTCCGCACAGCACTTTGGTGTGTGTGGAAGAAGAGTTGTCGTCTCCTTATTTGGTTCATTTGAGGTTTTATTCAGCAAATTTGTACTCGCGTTGGATTTTCATGTGGTTAATTTTGATTTAGCAGTCATAAACAAATAATCACAGCCCTACCAATAGTTGGCTGAACGCCTTTTAGAAAGTAGCGCCTCAACCGCAAGCGTCTTGGAGCTGTAAACAGGCTTCTGGAGAAGTTGCGACTCGATTTTTGAGTGGGATTTATAGGAACTGGTTGGTTTCCTTGTCCAAGAATGGCTTCCAGGTGCAGTTCATTTGTTTTTAATCAGGGTAAGGTCCAGGACGTTTATCCAAGCCTCCAAAACCAGTTTTGATAAATCACTGTCTTGTTGAAACACTCATATATGACTAGAGCTGAAACGATTAATCAGACTATTGAAATAATCTGCACTAATTTAGAAGGGGTTAATTATTAACTAGAGTATATAGACTGAAAAAAATTTCTGAAAGAACAAGACAACCAGAACTTAATTCAGACAAAACTGTATATATATAATATATACATTTTGCATTTAAGCTCTAAGTTCTAACAAAAGCTCTTCAGGTGCTATAGTTTTAGCTTCACCCAGTTTTAAAATTCTGTAAAAACAAAAAACAAAAAAAACTCATTTTAAGTACCTTTTGCTATCCAATTATTAATCTGTTAATCCAAACAGTAGTGAACATATCAGTCCTATAAGTCAACCAGAAAGGGTTGGGCAATTCACATGTTAATGTTTCTTAGCTGCTGATGCATCCTTTTCTACAAATGACCAAGTATTCACTAAATGAATACCATGTTACTACATTTTTAGCAACAAAATGTTTATTTTGTTATTTAAAAAAAAAGGTAGTAAATTATTTCTTAGCATCTTTTTAAGCATATCTATTTAGGCAATGTTGTATAGGAAGGCTTAAGCGGCTAAATGAAAAATGTGCCAACTTTTCATCCAATTAATCAATTAATCATCAGAATAATTGATTACTAAAATAATCGTTTGTAGAAACCCAACTTATGTTGGATCACCTATTGTTTGAATAATAATTTTTCATCCCGAGAGTATGTTGTGTTGTTCTTGAAAGTTCAAGAACAACACAAGAACCACCATGTACCTGGAACGCCATCGTCACTTGTTCTCCCTGAGGCCAGTTTAACAACTAGAGGCTGCCGGCTAACATAGAGGCCCCAGCTTCAAAACACGATGACGAGAAGAATATATGGAGAAATCAAGGAGAGTGAGGTTTTCAAACCAAGGAGGGTAGTCCAAATCGTCAAGCAGAGAGATGGCGGCATCATGCTGTGGCACTATTTTGCTGTCAGTGTTCCTGAAACTCAGTGTTGCTCCAGCTGGATGGAGCACAGAAAGAAGGCAAAAACTAAATTCTACGGTTTCACGTTGAATAAACAAAGATCGATATGAAGACAAAAAGATAGATATGACAGACAGAAACATAGAAATTCAGAAAGATATACAAAGACAGAACAGAAATACTGACATATAGAAAGATGCATAGGCAGGAAGACGGATGTAGAAATACAGACAGAGATAAAGACAGCTAGAATGATGGATCGACAGACAGATAACTGCTATCTGTAATTTTGACACAGTGGGAGGTTACATAAAATCCCAAATTGAAATTAATTAACCTAATTCATGTTTTCAAGTGGATTATGTTAAGTACTTGTATCATCATTCATTCAGTTGAAGTCTGTATGCAAACTTCTGATCAGAACTGTTGTAACTCTGGCACTGTCAGCCTGGAGCTGAATTTATGGTGTTCAAGAGAGAGTTTGAACAAATTAAAAGAAAATAAACAGTTCATCCCATTTCATTTACTACACAGATACTGAAGTATAAAGGCAAAAGAGGGAAAGAACAAGCAGTTTTTCCATCTGTGTACCTAACACCAGAACATGGAAACAGCATGAGTGATGGATGCAAACGTTGCACCACATATAAGAGCAGCTGCAAAGTTAAAACATGAAACTGAATCTTCCATTTATTCCAGGTCAGAGGGCGACTGAGGCATAAGAAAAGTTCCTAGTGTCTCAGTGCAGAGAAAGTCAGCAGTAGCTGAGCGACCCAATCTCGCCCCCCGTCCAGGCCTTCGTACCCACAGCGGGCACGGCTGTCACACCGCGTCTCCGTCGAACCCAGCGTACACGGCCCGGAGCTAAGCCCAGCTATTAAGCATTGATTGTCCTTTATATAGCAAGGCAGGAGCTCAAACAAAGGCCCGCCCCTGACAAGCGCTGAAGCATGTGACTCATATTTGATCGTAGAGAGAGTCGAAGCAGGGAGGCAGACCCGCTCTTACCCCACGACTCTCCCTGAGAGCGGGGGCAGCCTGCAGGACTGCTGCTGCTGCACATTCCTCTCCGCTCCGCTCCGGGAGGAACCACAGTCCATTAGCATCACACGCTAACGGAGGCGCGCGGACACGGAGAAGGAAGAACCACTCACGTGTTGCCTCCCGAGAGCCAATCAAGCTAAACATCAGCTAAAAAAAAAAAGTTATTCTTTACCATTTTGAAGCTGGAACTAAGTTGAAAAGACATTATTTTTAAGTGATACGAGTTTTGGAATGACCTCCAAACTACAGGGACTTTGTGTCATGTAATAAACTGAATGAGAGCTAAAGCAAATGCAGCTCTTTAACCTTTTCACATTCTGGCAAATATAAACCATAAATTTTAGATTGTTTTTTTTTTATGATTTTCTGAGACATACCAACATAAAAGTAGTGTATAATTATTAAATGGCGAGAAGGATGCAGGCATTTCAAAATTTTTTTATTTTTTACAAACTCTTTGGCCCTGCTGAAAAAAAACACAAATTGTAAGGTTGTAACATGGAAGAAATGTTAAAAAGGTTTATGAAAACAAGTGCACAACCACCTGTACGTGTTAAAGTTTCCTGACTGGGTTGGCAAGCCTGGACTGGTTGTGACACAACCTATAATAATTAGTGGGAAAGAGGTTCAACTCGTGCTTGTACAATGGGCACGGCATTAGCCAACTATTGTCTGTCAGTCTCAATAAACCTGAACTCCACTCACAATGGGCGCTCCCCGGCTGAATGGCCTTGACCGGCACACTTCGTTAATTAAAGAGGTGAAAACGAAGGTGGCCGAGTGGATCTGTCAGCGCCCACGAGTCTGCTGCCGTTATTGATGTTTATTTGCTTTTAATACGTTGGAGAAGTGAACCAGGAAATACAATGTTAAAGCAAAAAGTGACCTGTGACAGTTTGACCACTTGTTATTGTCTGGTTTGTCCAGATATCTTCAAGCAACTATGACTGATTTTCTTATTGATGTGTTCGACCTATTTATTGCTGCTAAATGACAGTGGAAAAAAATGACTTTAAGCTGTGGTCAGAGACTTTCAAGCCGTCTTCCTTTCTGTCATACACCAAGATTTTCTGTTCATAATAAATTCTCACTCCAGTAGACCCACGTATAGTATAGACAACTACATCACGTCTGTCATGGAACATGTTGGAAACCTTTAGGAAGTTTGAGTTCAGGTAAGAATCTATTTTTTTTTTTTTTTACAATAAACACAAAGAAGCTATTGTTTTTGTGATGCTGACTGTGCTAAGCTAGCCTGACTATTGCCTTTCTACACAATTCCGCTGGATTCTCATCTCCCTTTACTGGGATTTCTCCCATTGAGCTCGAGTTCCCTGGTGAATATAAGGAGAAGTTTACCTCAACTTTCGGCGCCGTTAGCTAGTTAATAATTGCACATGTCATGGTCAAAACATTAGCAATGAGATAAAATTTAAGACTTAATCGGATTACATGCCTCTAGGAAACGATCGTTTCTCAATGGCCGAGGGTCTAGACCCTCTGTACGAAGAAAAACGTAGGACTTTACCAGGCTAGTGCTAAGATGCAAAAGACAGTTTAAAATGTCAACTCTGCAAATATACTGTGACTACCTTCTTTAAATGCATCGTGGGAAACTGATGTGGGAAACGTAATGACCCAATCAATAAAAATAACTTGTAGACACTTAAAGCACAACTCTATGATGAAGTGTTCTCTTAATAAAGACTTTGCTATCCGAGTGGAATACTACTTCACACTCTACTGGCTGCCATTTACAAAGCAGCCAATGAAGATGAGACAGACAGTAGACGTTAGCTTCTGCAGGAGTGCTAGGATGATTTCCACCTTGTGTATTAACGGATATTAAAACATATTTGGTGTTTGAGCTATTAAAATAGGAAGTTATGAGTGTCTTTAGAGAGGGTCTTACGTATTTGAGGATTCCAGTTTTTGTGAGTGGTTGTGCTCCCTAACAAGAATACCACAGCTGCACTAGGTACTAGTAGGAGTTTGCCCAATTTTGCTGCTCAAAGACTGTTCTAATCGGAAGTGAGGTCAGGATAGAGTTTTGTGTTACAGACGTCTCACCAAATCATTGATTCTTTAGGTCGTGTCATCCTCTGTTGCGACACCACACAGCAGCACAACTTCTATATACTAAAACTTTGCAAAGTTATGAAACTGTAATTTCAGTTGGTGCGTGGGAGGAGAAAATGGACCGTAGTCCGGAGGATGAGGCGCATGGAGGCGAGCAGGATGATGCAGACAAAGCGTCGGGCAAAACTCATTGATCAGAAAAAAAAAAAAAAAAAAGCAAAAGAAAACTCTTCCTCCCTCGCTCTCGCTTGTTCTTCCACTTTACGATGCTGCTGTTTAATAAACCAGAGGAGGCTTCCTGATGACTCAAAAACCACTGCAGACCGGGAACTCACGACCGGATAATGTATTCACAGCGTCACTCCACCGGCAGACGCACTTGCTGAGAATTATCACCAAATATAATCTTCCTGCTTTCCTTAAAAGACAGTGGGAAGTTTAAGAAAAGTTCTGTTTGCTGAGCTTTTTTTCTTAATGTTGCATCAAGTCAAAACTGAAGACATTAAGATATTCAGCTTTAGTCAAGTTGAAATAACACTGCAGATCATTTGCAGGGTTCATAATCAAAATGCTCTCTCAATAATTTTCCAGACTCAAATATTCAGATTTCTCTGCCAAGTATTTAGCCTATTAGTAGATTATAAACTAAATAATATTTAAAAAATAGAAAAAAAAAACAAACAGGAGTTACAAATAAAATGTCAAGTTTAACATCTATCAGTTAAGTAAACATCTGGTTTATGTTTTCTGGGCTAATCCTTCTAATCTATCCCTGACAGTCAGATATGAGTCAGCACAGGTGAGGTCCAGGACTCAGTTGCTGGTATCTCCCTACATAATGTGCACAACTTATCGTTTTGTTTAAAGTGATCGAGCTTCCAAAGTTAAAGTAATTAACTGAATCAGAAGGTAGCGATTTGTTAGCATTTCCTTTCATATGAGAAGATTTTCTATTTATAAAATGATTCAAATTACTCCGTAATGACCCATTCAATAAAAATAACTTGTAGACACTTAAAGCACAACTCTACGATGAAGTGTTCTCTTAATAAAGACTTTGCTATCCGAGTGGATGCTAAAGTTGTTCGATGCCTGTGGTTCACTCAGGCTGCAAAAGAGCGAGAGAGAACAAGACTTCTTTTGAGTTTTCTATCTGTATTTGTTATGGAGCTTGTTAAATTACGAAGACATTTTTATATGTCAAAGATGAGGTCAAGTTCAACATTTAAAAAAATTATCCCAAGCAGTGACAACTATTTTAGCAATGCTAGCTGAATTAGCCTTGCTATTAAAAATAGTGTGTCGTACTCTAGAGCTGTCTTAATGCCGCACGTTCAAAGTCTTTGGTTTTGACTCGGATTGGATTAGATTAGAGGTTTTGACTACAACACTACAAAACGCTCAATAGCTTAAACCGTAATCACTCTTTGTAATTTCACAAAGAAAATTAAAGTCAAGTTTTGTTTTAGAGCAGCTGTTCTCTCACAACCGCGAACTTCTGCTTTTCATGAGGAAAAAACCCTGAATGTTCTTGTGTCAGCCAAATCTCTATCTACAGGTCAAAGCCTGAGCCGCAAAACTCAAAAATTTGGTTTCTGGGAAAAGAAGATTCGACTCTAACCACAACAAAGTCGTGCTTTTCCAAGAGTTTTTAAGAGACCGAACCGAGCCTTCATGCAAGTAGAGAGGGGGAAAAAATAAGCCTTTAAACCCTCCATAAAGACAAGTAAGGAGTCACATGTGCTCCATCTATAGCAGAGACGTGCTGACGGACCGATGTGGCGGATTAATGTGAAAGGGACACACGTGAACTATACGGCTCTAGTTCTAGGCGTAATGCGAGTCTCCTTTAAGTGTAGAGAGATAATTATTGACGGTGCCATCTTAAAACTGTTAAAACAAAGGCTGTCTTTGTAGGAGTCTTAACACGGACTTCAGTGTGGAGCAGATTAGGAGGTCTCTTGTAGTCATGACCCCAAAGTGAAAGGTCCCCTCAGAGTGGCCCCCCGCTGACTCCCCCCTCCTGAGGAGAAGAGACCTTGTCTAATTTCAGACACAGGGACTACTAACTGAGCCATCCTTTGCGGGGATGAGGACACAGAGGCCCTCTGCAGGACACAAGCACCACAACAAGAGAGCTGCAAACTCCAGAATCACCTCAACCTACAGATTATATTGGCAGAAATAAAAACCCCGGCCTGCAGCAGCGCACAATAACTCAAAAAAATAGCTTATTCCAGCTATTTTGCACATGTGAAAGAAAAAAAAATATCCATCAAAAAATAAAGTGAAATTACAGTCGGCTGCTTGCTCACCAGGCCTCGGGTTGTCCAGTTGCTTTGTGCAGCAGAAGCACAAAAGACTAACTATAAAAATAGGTGAGCAGGACACACCTTCACGAGCCTTTATTTACCGAGGCTCGCGCCAAACAGAGGCAGGGTGCAATATCACCTGCAGACAACTGGACATATGTATATATAAATATATTTCTCTGCACACACATATAGGCTATATACACACACGGAGACCCTACCTGAGGAATTCTTGCAGACAGGTGTCACAGAACCGGTGTCCACAGGTGGACACTTGGACGGGCTCCCGCATCGCCTTGCTGCAGAGCGGACACTGGAAGCGTCTCTTCGGCTTCTCCAGGAACTTGTAGTCGAAGCCGGGCATGTCTGCGGGGCTCGCGGTCGCTTTTTCTCCCTCTCTTGGGGCCTCGGGTTAAAAAAAATGCTACAGCTGATGCCCTCTTGTTTTGTTTTTCCCTTCTGGGAGCAGGGAGCTGTTTGGGGGGCCGTTTAAGCCGAAGAGCAGCTCACGTCAAAGCTACGGAGCTCTCGTCCTCCGCCGCCGCTCTTTCCCGACAGAGGACAGCCGCAGCCGCAGGAACTATACCTCCCCTCCGCTGGGTTTGTTTTGACCGGCTGGGCCGCTCTCTTGACTGCGCTGCGTGCAGTGACACACTGAACACAATGCATTACCCTCACCGTCTGTTTAGGTGCACACGCAGCTCCTCCTTCGCCTCTTCCTCCTCCTCCAAGCGGGAGGAGTCGCCTTGTACCCCCGTTGCCTCTCCTCCGGGATCTTTAATTAGACTTTTTTTGCTCATATTCACCCGACGTACAGTGTCACATACGCTCACCTGTGAGAAAACGTAGCAAAAAAAGGTAAGAGATATAATAAATAAAAGGCAAGATTTTGACTCAAATGCATTCAAGCATACGTTAAAGAGGGACAACTACGCCCTCTAGTGGCGAATAAATGCACAAACTAAATATTAATCTTTGTGATTTCTGTTAAAAATCCAGCACCTGTGCGCTTTAAATCCCCTCCATCTGACATCGCTACAGCTGATTTAAAACACAAACACCGCAGATGTGAGGTGGAGGAACAGAGGCAGACCAGCGCTCAACCCCACACATCTGGATCTTCTTTCACCTGCTGCATTGGCTCCGGATTACATCACCATTACATCACCGGGACAAGGACAACAATGGCAGCGGGGCCATGTCCTCACAAAAAGGTGTCTTCGAGGAGGAACATGAGCCTGACAGCTGGGAGAAAGAATTCACATCGGTCAAAAACACACACACCGCAAGCTTAGGATCTGTAAAGTAACATTTTGTGGTAATTTTTCCGATGCGTTGTGAAAGTATTTATACGACTTGAACTTTTTCACCTTTGTCGTATTAGGACCACACATTTCGACGTATTTTTTGGGGGTAGATTTTATACAAATGAGAACCAGGGAAGTGTAAAAATCACATTATATTTTTTCTTTACAAAAATACAAATAAAAAAAGTCTGAAAAGTACGACGTTTGTATTCAAACCCCCGATGACACTATGCCTCGCCAATCCAGCAAAGATATGTGAGATGCAACATATATTCTTCCACTGTCTCCAAATAAATCCAGTCCATGTCTTAGTCGTTCTGCGAAAACCTCAGCGGTTAGTTAGACACGTTGCTGTCAAACATGTTGCTGGCCAGGACCGGATTTACAAGCATACGGGCCCTGGGCTGGAGCCAGTTTGGGTACCCTATTTACCAAGGAAAAATTAATTTACTAATGCAAATTATAGGACATCGTAGTTCCATACATCCGCGGGTATTACCTTATTATTTATTTATTTATTTTACCAATACCTCCATGTTCTTACCAAAAGAATTGACTGTAACTTTATAATTTTCAAATACTTGAATATTTGTTGTATTTATTGTATATATACATAAAAATACTTGTATTGTTATTTTAGGATTTATTTTGGTTAAATCCTAAAATAACCAATCACGTGATTTGGGCCTATGAGTTTTATATAAAGTACAATGTTTGCGAAGCACACATTCATCTAAACAACAACAACAAAAAAGGTAAGACAAATTTTTGTATCCCAACAAAAAATGGAACTATCCCTGATAGTCTTCAGCTGATGGGAAGAGTGATGGAGCTAACTACTGGGTAATGGTGTAAGAAAACCTGTTGTAGGAAGCAAAGAGCTCTGAAAGCGGAGCGGAGCACAATGACCCTAAACATGCAGCCAGAGCTTCAATGAAAGAATTTAAATCTAAGAATGCTAACATGTTCTGAAGTCCAGACCTAAATCCAACTGGAAATCTGAAGAGGTGAAGAATCAACGTTTGCAAATACCGTTCATCCAGTCTGACCAAGTTTTAACTACTTTATGGGTTAAAGCGGGAAAAACGTTTGAGATGTTTCACCATCTCAAACGAAGATATGAAGGTGGTTGAGGAGTATAAGTCAAGTCAGGTTTACTTGTACAGCACATATTCAGCAGCAAGGCAGTTCAGAGTGCTTTATGTCATACAGTCATCAATTATGAAACAAGCAATACACATTACATTTTGTCAAAAGTCATAATCAAAATCATCAAGCAAATACATTGATCAATGTTCCAGTAATTATGAAGCCTTGATTTAACAGAACTCTGTGTTTCAGCTGTTATGCAGGTTTCTGGAAGTTTGTTCCAGATTTGTGGAGCATAGAAGCTGAATGCTGCTTTCCCGTTGTTTGGAGGTGTCAACCTTCCAGACCACTCAGATCTGGAAGGTTGACACAACAACAGTGGATCTTTAATGGATTGTGGTGCCAAGTCCTTATATGATTCATAAACTAACAACAGTATTTTAAAGTCTATTCTCTGAGCTCCAGGGATCCAGTGGAAGGACGTTAGATCTGAGGTGATGTTCTCTATCTTCCTGGTTTTAGTGAGTACGTCAGCAGCAGCGATCTGGATCAGCTAAAGCTTGATATTTTAGGCAGACCTGTGAAGACGATGTTGCAGTAATCAACACGAATGGATGAGTTTCTCTAGATCTTGCTGAGACTTCAGTCCTTTAATCCTGAAAATGTTCTTCAGGTGATGGAAGGCCGACTTTGTAACTGTCTTTATGTGACACTGACTGTTCAGGTCAGAGTCCATCACTACACCCAGATTTTGGGCCTGATCGCTGGTTTCTAGTTGTAGTAACTGAAGCTGACTAGATAGTTCCTCTTTAGAGAATAACTTTGTCTCTGTTCAGCTGGAGAAAGTTATGGCACATCCACCAATCAATTTGTTCTAAGCATCTTCATTCTTCATATCCGCCAAAATGCAGACAGGAGATTCTTCTTCCCATCAACCAACAACTTTGGACAATATGAGTTACAGTGGTGCACTACTTTTGTTGCTAATATTACAATTTTTGATTGTAAATAAACACTTTGCAATGCAACGCGTTTGAAGCAAACTTTATTAACAAATTCTCTCATGGTGGTTTTTTTTTTTCATTAAACCACTGAACCTAACATTTCACATCCTTCTCTTTTCTCTACTCTCTACTTAAAAAAAAAAAACTCAAAAATGCTTCATTTGCACCAATGTTCAAAATCACTTGTAAGGGTGCAGTTCAAAAACATGCTGTTTTATACTTTTTACTCATGCTCTACTTCACATGAAAAAAGATTTTCTTTACTTTGCTTAACTCACTAATCAGCATTCAAATGAATACATTATGACATAATTAACTAGGAATCAATAATTCACCTTTAAAGATTGAAGTATGAAACTTTAATCTACTCACTGTTACCAGCTGCAGCGGTATTAAACATTAATCACCAGCATAATAAATACGACTCTGTGGTAGCCTAATGTATTATAGATAGTTTCCACACTGTTCTATTGCTGTTTTTTTTGTGTAAAATTAATCAGGTCATGAGTTTTATTTAACTAATTCGAAGCCTCATTAAAAGACAAGGCACCCTATTCTTTAACAGTGTTTTACTTCTTCCCCGTTTGTCTCTAATCAGCTCTTATCAGATGAAGACGGGGAGTTTTCGACGCTCGTTCTGCCCCGGGGGGGGGGGGGGACTTGTCTTTAAAAATTCAGATGTTTTTGATCTTCAGAAACCAAAGTTGTTTTTTTTCTCTCCCCAAATCCAGTTGAAACCAGTTATTTACATACACTGAATAAACAGATCCAAACCCATTCTTTTTTCTCACCACTGTCTGAAGTTAAATCAGACCGAACTTTTCTAGATTCAGGCTAATAAGAATCATCAAAATTATTTCTGTTTGCTAAATGCCGGAAAACGGTTTAGATTTTTTTTTTCTTCAAATTTAAGTTGTACAGTTTAAAAAGACAGTTATCTAAAACCAAATGTATGTACATTTTTTAATTTGAAGAAAGTAAAAACAAACAAAAAAAATTCAAAAAAATGTTCTTGCCAAGTTTTCTGGCATTGAGCAAACAGACATAATTTGAGTAATTCTAAGTTCCCTAGAACAAGAAGAGTTTGGTCTGATTTAACTTCAGACACTGAGAAAAAAACAAACAAAAAAAAGAAATGTGCTTGTGCCTATTTATTCAGTACATGCAAATATCTGGTTTCAGCTCTATGGGAGGTATGTACTCGAAGCCGGAAAGACGTTGTTATCTGCCTCTCGTCATTTTCGGTCTCTATGGTGTGAAAACCGTCTCAGCTGTTCAGCCAGTAAAAATTCCTACGGTGGAATGAAAACAACGGCATTAATAGTACGTTGTTTACCTCTGGGGGTGGCGTGACTAGCTGCCTGTTTACTCTACAGGCTGCTATTCTCCGCTCTGAAGAAGCTGTGAATGTGTCTGAACAAGCGGGTCAACATGTCCCTTTACGTTCCCCCCCCAACCCACCCCACTCCCTCCTCATTATCTAGTTTGAACGCTGCTTGTTTGTGTTTGCAGCCCTAATCCAATAAAGAGCCCAAAAACCCGACTCCCCTCCTCGCCATACCGCGCTCTCGTCTCTTGACTTCATCCTTCATTCTTTTCGTCTCATTCACCCGGCCGTCTTAAGAGGGAACAAAACCTGTTTGACTTTCACTGGCTTTTCACAGCAGAAAAGACGTGCGTGGGGGGAAGACAATCGCTCACCACATGAGAAGAGGCCTAATGAGCTGCAGTAATCCAGCTTCAGTATCAGTGTTGCAACATTCATTTGGCTTGCGATACACCTGTTTCCTCCCACTGTTTCTGACCTTCTGTGTGTGTTCGCCAACCAAAACGAATATTTGTTCCTTAGAAAAAACACACACACACACACACAAATGGACCGGATACAGCGGAGGATTGAGGAGGGACTAGGGAAAGTCTCCATCGTATGTGTTCAGCTCAAAGTCATCTGGAACCAGGATCCTCGAACAAAGCTGAAACACAAAAGAGGTAAAGTTGGTACATCTGAAAGAAGCCAAGTGATGAAGATATTAGCATCAAGATTTTTACAAAATCTACATTTTCTTTCTAATATATGAGTTTGAAAATCAGAGGGTGCTATAACGTCTTAAAACACTACGTTCAAAAGGACTAAAATGTCAAAACCACGTTGTCAAAGTGTTCACACACCTTAATTGCTTTCAACCTCCATCACATTCGAACCAAAAACTTGAGTGTATTTTATTCTACGTTTCTGCAGGTTTCCACAACTCTAATTTTAGACTTTTTAACACCACTATAAATGAAATTTAAGGCCCTGTATCATGACAAGAAAATCGCATATCTTACATCGTAGTGCTGATTTTTTTTTTTTTTTTGGACCAGTATGTACATAGCGCCATACGGATTGTCAACAGAAGTGAGCCAGTGGCGAAGACGAACATCGTCTATCCATCTGACAATAACTTACACTTACCATATACAGACACAAAAAAGCTAGTTAGCAAGCGTTTATTAGCAGCTAGTTAGCGGTAGTTCCAACCACCTCGAGTCACAAAATGTCTGTGTCCGCCTCACCCTTCTACCTGACAGGAAAGTCTCACAAGAAAAATAGTCTACACTGAATATATGAGTAAATAGTCCTGTCACAACAAAATTTAAGACCTGTGAACAACCTATTTAAGGCCAACTTAAATTTTTTCAATGAATTCAAGACATCTCAAGCCCTTCATTTTAGATGCACGTATTTACGAGGCTTTAGACCCTATTATTAGGATTTCATGAGAAAGACTAAAACGATATGGTGAATCATTATGAAGTTGAAGGAAAAGGAATCGTATTGTTAACAGACGACTCAAAAAAGCACAACACTGACAAGTCTCTGCACAAGACCAAAAAAAACGCTTCCCAGAAAATCTGTATTTGTCTATAAACCACTGATTACAAAATAGGGACATATAACTACTAAAAATACATTATGTAAAGTTATATTTAGATGACAAATGAGATGTTTATGGATGCAGTGTGTTGTTGAATACTTTTGTACTCACACCCAGAGAGTTTTTCACTTTTCCTTTCACAGTTGTAAAGTTGAAATCAGACACACAAACACAGAAATCACATAATTGTAAGAACATGATTAGATGTAGATTTAATTTCTTTTAACCAATAAATGTCTTAAAGAGTGGTTTTCATTTGGATGCAAACCCTCTTACTCATATCATGTGGTGGGGGTGACTTTGTTCAGCAAATAGAGGAAAGCTGGTGAATGATGTAGTGATGGACGATACGGACCCAAAGTTTTTTGGTACAAAATATGTTAAAGGGGTGGTACGGTATTCTGAATGTTCCATGTGTTACTATTGGTTGTTATAGAAATCCCAAATACATCAAACCTTGTTACTTTTTTCCCCCTTTTAGACTAATTGTTGCTTTGTTCTCTTACACATGTCACACAAAAACAAGCTGGTCATGGATCGACTCTTTGTCTGAGTCTTTTCCAGAGGTCACTGTGTTTGTGTCTCAGAGTTCAGAGTTTCAAACAAAGCTGCTCGGTCTGGAGGCGAGTTGATCGCTGTAACTCTAATCTCTCTTAATGCTGCAGATACTTTCAGTGCAAAATGAACTCCAGAAGCAGCAGATACAACAGAAGTATTCACACGCTTGGCTCCATCCGAAGATGCTTTCTGCAGTTCAGACGACCTTTCATCACATTAGTCACATTTTGCCACGGTTTCTTAAATTGGGGCAATAAGCAAAAAATATTACGTTTGACTGCCAGCAGGGTGTTGCCATGACAACAGGCCACCGATGTCACTGCGAACGGGTGGCTCTCGTCGAGCTGCACCGGCTTCGGTATCCCACAATCCTCTTCTTTTCTTCCGAGGCGACCGCGTGCCCCTTTCCCCCACGTGTACACCTCACCTTCTGCCAGAAAAAACGCCAAACAAAACAAGAGTTGATCACTGAGTTCGTAGGAAAACCTCCTCTTGAGGGACTAATCCACTCAAATCCTTAACTGACAGCTCTGTCTTGGATTCATAATGGCTCTATCTGTAGGGAGTCTGAGCTGAGCAAAGCCCTTCTTCGACAAAGAGAGACCTGCAGGCACTGGTGGCCTCTCCACAGGGAGCCACTCACTGTCACAATACAGCTTTTTACTGTTTTACACCCAACTGCAACAACAAAACTTACAGACAAACAAAAGACATCTGTTACCCATCTAAGAGCCAACATGGTAAAAGGACAGTTCCAGTGTGTAAATGGATTTATCTAATTAGGTTCGACAAGCCCTGTGGCCCACATAGAGACCAGTAACAACAGAAGAGGGAGAAAAAGAAAGTGGTTCTTTTGTCCATTTCAGCAAATCACTTTTGTTTTGGAGGTGTCATTAGTTTACTGGTGAATGACTAAATATCTGCACGCAGGGACAGTTTTAATCTTAGAATATACTGAAATGTTTCATATCATCCATCCATCCATCCATTTTCTGTTCACCCTTAGTCCCTTAATGGGGTCGGGAGGGTTGCTGGTGCCCATCTCCAGCTACGTTCCGGGTGAGAGGCGGGGTACACCCTGGACAGGTCACCAGTCTGTCGCATGTTTCATATCAAACAGATTTTAATATCACTTTGTGGTGAACCACTAGGGGGCTTCACTCAATCCCAGACTACAGGATGTTACGGTTTACAGATTGTGTGTGATTTTGGCGCTTTCTGTTACTCTGTTGTTCTGAGTTGGAGTTGAGTTAAGACAAGATGCAAGAAAACTGAAAATGTTGTTGGGCTTTGCCTGCTACCATCTTCCATACAGCCCATCACCCATGACAGACTGATAGTTAGCTAGGCACGAATTGGCTAATTGGGAGGTTCTGAGCAAATCCCAGTATGTCAATATGACATTTTGGTTACCATTTTTTAAAAATCGGCCTGGTGTGCATTCATGGTACTGGGTTGATCATGTACGCTGCAACTTTTTCACAAAAACGAGCTCATGGTTAGCAATGTCAACTAAGGACGATGAAATGGGTAAAGCAAACCGCTGTTCAATCAAGTCAATGAATTATTTGCACTGAATTAGAAATGTTATAGAAAAATATACTGAATTTCAAGACCTTACTGTGGACTTAACATGTAAGATTATAATTACATGAATTTAATGATGATAAGTCGTTCTCCAAAGTGGGCCGGTCTGAGGCTTGAAACTACAGGGCTGAAAGTGAGTCCCGCTGCAGCCCAGCTAAATGGCACGGTATATTAGCCGCTAGTTACGGGTAGCTTCAACCGCATCTAGCCATAGAAGCTAGTAAAGATGTTTGCGCACGATTCAAACTTTCGCCTGACAGAAAAGTCCCACAAGGAAAAAAAAAGTACGAGAATATACAAGATGAAATATGAGCCTTCCTTTCAGTATGACTAAACCCTAAACGCTATAAAGAGTAACTCTTAACCCTGGGAATGAATCGATCACTACACATGTTTAAATCTTGCTGTTAAATTTGCTTGTAGTTTATGATTTTTGTCCCGTCAAAGATGCTACACAGATCATCCGCTCACCAGCTCCAATGGCCAGGGTGAAGGCGTCACCGCATGCGGCCGAGGTGATGTCCTTCAGGCCGAGCACCTGGTAGGGCACCCGGCTGCTGCGCCGGGAGCTGCAGCCTGTCTGACCGTGCTGGTTGCTGCCAAACGTAAAACACCGGCCCTCTTCTGCATATTGAAAACAAAACGGACAAAGCGCAGAAATGGTTTCTAACAAAGTGGACAGCTGAAAAATCAGGAGTTTAAATAACAGATGAGATCAAAACTTCTTCATAGTCAATCAACAGTGATGGTGGTTCGTTCTCGTGAGAAATACATACACCTAACAAGGTCGGACGCTTGCGGGAACAAATCTGTTTCAGGTATGTGATCATTATAGTAGATTTTTGAACCTGTGACAGCAACAGAGTGGGCCGTTCCAATGTCGACGTAAACTATCCTCTCTGAGTTGAGTGGGGCTGACTGAACCGGAGTGTAAGAATGGACTTCTTCAACCTGATTCACAGGATTCGGTTCCTCCCCAGCTGTAATCCTGTCCAGACCAAGCTTGTTGAACCTGAAACGAAAACAATTTACAACAAAAGTTACTTATGTACAGTCTCATGTAAGTATATGAATTTTATAATAATTTGACCTGGTTTTATTTTCTTTTTTTTTTTAGAGTGGAAGGATTATTCATGAAAAAAAATATTTAATTAGTTTTAAAAACAACTGGATTCAAATACATTAAATAATGCATTTTCTATAATCCACTAGTGAAATACGCTATCAACTACAGGCCATCCACTGCAAGTGCAAGAATATTTTTAAGTTCAACATGGCAGGCAGACAAAAAAGCAACTCAGGAATATCCACTTCCTCCTCCCACTGTAGGAGACTCTTACAGGTGAAAAAATATCACGACATCTAGTAACCCCTAAAGACTAATACTACTTATGTATTTTCCAAATAACAACTTTGTATTTGGAGATAATTACAATTCATCACTAAAAAATCCTATATATATATGCTTTAAAAAATCAAAAACAGTTTGCATAAAAATCCTGACATATTTGATGCATAAAAGGGATAAACAAACAAAAAAAATTTATATAACACTCACAGTGGTTATTAAACATAGACATTAAACACAGACTTAAGACGTAACAGAAGTTCAGCGTTACATCAGACCTCACTCTCCCGCCTCATTACTAACACACATATCTACATCCTGTCAGCACAAAGAGTTTGGAGAATGCAGTCTCACAGGTTATGCAAAGATGAACTATTTCTTTAAACCTTTAATCCATCGCCATCCCACACACCCTCATAACATAAACACAAGTCTGCAGGGTGTAAAACTAGCAAGTCATTGTTCGGGTCAGGGAGGCAGAGCACCAACCTGTTGCTTCCACATGCCAGAATGCTGCACCGCGTGCTGATAAACATGGAGCAATCCACACCACACACCACCTTCTGAGCCTCGAAGTCTGCAGGCACACACACCTGCTGGGGACTGCTGTGTGTGTCCTGAGTGCCCAGGCCGAGGCGACCTTCGGGACAGAGAGCCGACAATCACGCCGTCGTCGTAAATCGCTGGCGTTCAAATAATCTTCAAAAAAAAACACAAGTGGTCCGTGTGTTGTACCATTGTCTCCTCTTCCCCAAGCAAACACCTCTCTTTCATTGGTCACAGCGACAACATGAGAAGCTCCGCAGGACACCTGGACCAACTCGTAACCCAGGAGAGCCTCCACAATCTTAGGCTGTTAACACAAACACAAAAAGACATGACGCAGGTATCACATGCTGTTTTCTGAATGGATGAATTGATGTGCAGAAGAAGCTCAAGCAAAGCAGTAAATTGAAGCAAACGGAACGTATTGAGTGTGGATGTAGAGTAACGAAGTGAAATCGAGTGTGAACAGGTGTGATGAGGTGAAACTTGTCGGTAAAATGGGTTTGAAGTGTTAAAATCTCAGTTGAAAGGACTTTTACTTTTCTAATACTCTATATGTGTATATATGTCTGACTCCCCAGTGGAGTGTTGAAAGTTTCATTGTCATGAGAAGAAAAAAGCAGCTGAAGTCAGGGAACAATGAATGATTTACAGTCATATTCGATAAGTTAGAATACATGTTCAGAGGAAGCTTGTTAGATTAAAAGTACCGTTTTAAAACGACCGTTGCCCAGGTACTAAACATATTTCTGTATTACAAATGTCTTTTTTAATGGTGTGATGTGATAATCCAATATTAAATGTCATGTTTTCATTAGCTATAAGTGGAAAATTATCATAATTATAATCAACAGGAATAAAGGCTTCCAAACATCCATCTGTGTGTAATTAATCTATATCAGGGGGGTCCAAACTGCAGCCTGGGGGCCATTTCCAGCCCTAAACTGATTTTCTATGAACCCTGACTGCAATGTCAGAATCTGACAAATTTGGACTCCCAGCAAAGGTGAGTGGTTGACAGAAATAGTAATTATTTCATTAAGACTACATTCTAAGAGACAAAAAAAGTTATGCACAAGAAAAATGTTCATCTTTTAATAGCCAGCCTATAAGAATTTTAAAAAAATTGTATAGTAAATGTGATCACATTCAACCAGTGACTTCTAATCTAAGGCATACTTTAACGCACCCAAATCTACATTTAGTAAATTTAATGAACTTGAACAAATACAGCAGGTGTTTTCAGTTACCCAAATTATGTTTTTGTTCTGAGAATAGACTGTATTTTTTTATTTTTCTCCAGATTGGTCCTGTGGCTCTGTGGGAAGAGTAGTTGTCTTGTGATTGGAAGGTTGTAGGTTCAATTCCAGCTTTCTCCTCTCTCATGTTGATGTGCCCTTGGGCAAGGCACTTAACCCCAAATTGCCTACTGATTAGTGTGTGAATAGGTGAATATGACTCTAGTGTACAGTGCTTTGAGTGCTCAAAAATGATTGGAAAAAGAGCTTTGTAAATTCAGTCAATTTACAAAGTGGATGCCTTTTTTAATGAGGAAAAAATGCAAAACTTCTTTTTTAGGTTTTGGTTCAAAATTTAGTTAAACATAAAATTTACAAAAAATTGGACGACTTTGTTTTATTAAAATGTTACGTGCTTAGTTTGTTGTTGAAAAGGTAAAAGAAAACTGACTTTTTTTTTTGTAGCGTTTCAGTTTTTCGCAAGTTAGTACTTTTGATTTGACTATTTTTAACACCCATGATCTAAATAGTGTATTTCGCTTAGTGATAAATAATTTTTTTAATGTATTTGAACGACTATGTGGACAGAAATGTGAAGGCGTACCTGTGTTACATCATTAAAGTTGCCATGTCCCAGACAGCCATTGCTTCCGCTTCCAAATGTCATGATAATACCCCTGTCTGCAAAGGGAAAATAAAAACCGGAGATTAACGGCACCTTTAGCTTATGAGCTATTACACAGACCAACAGAATTCTCATAATCGCTTTTTAGGAAATGTTTATCTGTGTCACTCTAATAAAATATAATGAAAAAAGGGGAAAAAAAACAGAGAAAAGAGTTTCTAATCCCCTTCAGTTTGTGCCTCAGTTTTTAATGGAATACTTCCTGCAGCATGCGAGGCTAAGAGACCACAACCCAATCATCAGTTTCCTTTAGGTTCTCTGTTGGGTTCAAAGCAGAAAGAGCTGACCCACCTGTCATGCAGGTGGTGAACAGATCACCACAGGACACGGACTTGATGGTGACCCCTGACTGACCCTCGAGGAAACGGGAAATGAATAGCGGCTGCATCTGATCCACCAGGCCTGGAAGACTGGCCTCTCCAGACACAACGGAGGGAGCCTGGAACCAGGTCACACACAGAGTCACACACGCCATCATGCACTGTCTGGAATATTTTGGTCCCATTTAGGTGTTGCTTCATTGCTGCAGTACGTAGCTCATATTTAACAGAAAAGATGTTTTTTAAACATTAAAACTGTTGCTCCTCTGGCTCCTCCCTGTGTTTCTATTCCATTTGCAGAAATATAACGCTCTGTCAAAAACAACCAATCAGAGCCAGGGGGAGGGTCTTAGCGGTGTCCATCTTACTGCTGTAACGCTGCTCACAGCCTCCCTTTTTGCTCTCTGCTAAAGCTACGGCTAGTTAGCATGGCCACCGCTGATGGCAGACAAACGATTTTCCTGGAACTGCAAATTTTTTCTCCGCCATTATCACACTGAGTAGCTAACTGGCAATCTTGAGTAGCGCACACAAACATGATTGACAGAGCTAAGAACCTCCTCCTGCCCCTGACTGGTCGTTTCAAATCGGAGTATTCCTGCAGAAGGGAGTCAGATCACAGAGGAAGCAGAGGAGCTCAAGAGTGAAGCGAAGGGTTCACCGTCCAGCAGGACAACTAACCTAAAGGTACCACCAGGGGAAAAACAGAAAGGTTTAAATTAAAGAGTTTCCCTGTGTGAGAAGTCCAAATCTGAATCAAATTGAGAATCTAACAGAACATGAGCTCTTTTGCGAAGAAGCAAAGGAAACAACTTTAGTTTGTAGATGTGCCCTTGCAGTGAAAAGTATTGGTTTAACACAGCTGAACATAAATGACCAGATTTTTTTATTATTTTTGCAATAGCCTAGCACAGATGATTCCAATAAAACACATTGGAGTTTCCGGTTTTAAGGAGGAAAATGTAGGGGGAAAAAAATCTGACCAGAGGACTTCCTGTGAAGCATTTTGTCCCTTTGGGATGTGAGGGAAGTGTGAAAATGATGTTTTACCTCCCAGGTAATCAGGCGGCCGGACTTGGTGACTCCCATCTTCTGAGTCCTGCCCAGTGAGACCTGAAGCACTTCGGTGTTCAGCATCGGCAGCCGGAGAGGCGCCGTTATCCCACTTCCCCACGTATACACGGAGGACAGCGGGAGAGAATGCATCTTTCCTGAACCCAAACCCGCCGATGAGTCTGATTAACGGCAAGAACAAAAATCAGAATCACCGAGTGAGAGCCGGCCTATGCAAAGTCTAATATAACCTCTGGTCCGGTTAGCAGGAACTCTCCCTCCGGGTCTGCCTCGCGGCTGAACGGTCGACAGCGGTTTCTCAATCCTGGAAGGAAACAAAAAAACTCATGAGTCTTTGTCACAAATCAGTGCAATTACTTTAATCATTTGTCCGTTGCGTACCGGCGCATTTTCACATTGCCTATGTCAGTGTAGAGATTAAGCAGCGGCCGGATGCAGATGGGCAAAGCCATGATTTCATTGAGCTGGGGCCGTTTGGACGGGTCCAGGTTGAGCATGTTGAGGATGAGCTGCCGGAGTTCTGGGCTGTAGCGGTCCGATATCGGAGCGAAGGTTCCGCTCATGATCTTCAGGACGAGTGCGGGAAGATTCTGGAAGGGGAAAAAAAAAAAAAGCAGGTTTTAGATGAAGACAGATCTGAGCTTTAACGAAACACTTCAATAATGAAAGCAAGACCAACTGCAGTGTACAGTTGGAAAAGCGTAGCAGTCAAGTTGGTTAGGAGCGATTCTTGTCCTTTCCGAACACTAGGAGTTTCTGTATTAAAGTATTATAAAGCAGTAGGATTATTGTGACTGCATGAGCCAGAAGAAAAGCAGGATGAAGGATTGTTTTCCTACAGCCGCCTCAAAAGCTCTCTTTAGGCTGGCCAGCTCGTACAGGACGCAGCCCAGAGCCCAGATGTCGCTCTTCTGGTTGTACGGCTTTCCCTCACACAGCTCTGGGGAGATGTAACAGGGAGTCCCCACCACCTGAACACACACACAGAGCAGCCACTGTTAGCGGCTGTAGGGATCAACTGACACCTTCAACCAGCCTTCATACATATTGTTAATATCAAAGTTTCCCAAACTCAGATAGCACTCAGTCAACTTTAATGAAACACAAGGTCAAAGCAAATTTACCCAAGATATCTATGACTTAGAAAAAAGCAACAAGAGATGGGAAAATAGATGGATGGATGGATGGATGGATGGATGGATGGATGGATGGATGGATGGATGGATGGATGGATGGATGGATGGATGGACGGAAGGACGGCCAAACAAACAGATGGATGTTCAAATGGACAGACAGGCAGACAGACAGGAAATGCCTAAAACAAATTCCAGACTTTTCCAGACTATTTGGGAACAGTGCTTAATGATTAAATTAGATTAAATTAAATGATCAGAGTTGCTTTTGGACCATAATAACTGGAACATTGACAAACATATTTGATGTGTATTGATGATTTTAATGACAGCAATTGACAAAATGTAAAATCTGTTACTGGTTTCACAGTTGGTGACTGTAGGACGTTTTTATGAAATTGATGTGAAGCAATTTGAATTGCCTTGTTACTGAAATATGGTAGACAAATAAACTTGATCGATTGATTAATTCATTCATTTACGTTCTTACACCAGGAGAAAAGACCTGATCACCGTGTACGCCTTGCTCTTGCTGACGAGGATCTTCGAGATGCCGAAGTCTCCGATTTTGACAATCATCTGGTGCTTGTCCAGCAGAATGTTCTGAGTCTTGAGGTCGCGGTGCAGAATCAGTTTGTTGTGAACGTGGTAGAGAGCGAGCAAGATCTGCACAAAGAAGTGGAGGATGGTGTCCTCATCCAGGAGGGAGTTACAGCGCTTCTGGATGTATTCAGCCAGCGTCCCACCTGCAGGGGAACGAACGAAACACTGTAGTGGTGAAATGTTGGAGTATGAGAGATAGGGATATCAAATCAAACAATAAGAAGAGAACAGGGTTCTCCATAATGTGAGTGAAGTCTTAACGTCAGCTTAAGAGGAAATAGAATCTAGAACTCGGGTGTCAGACTCATTTTTGTTTTGGGCCAAATCAAAATCATGAACGCCCTTAAAGGGCCAGTTGTGCCAGAATGTGTTGATAAAACCTGATCACTCACAAACTGGTAAAATGTCACTGAATCCTTAAAATTAAATATTATTAAACATATTTTCAGTCCCTCCAGGATTTCATGAATGTTTTTGTGACTTTGCAATAAAAATCAAAGTGTTTGTGGTTCTAATCTGGAGGTATTTGGGCTTATTTATGACAGCAAATTCAATTTTACAGTCATAAAGTTATGATGGTAACTTTATTATAACTATACTATACAGATTATAGTCAATGACAATAGTCAATGATCTTTGTAGATCATTGACTATATAATATGTACAAGTAAGAAAGTTTTTGAGAAAAATCTGATATAAATTCCAATTATGTATTAGCACTAAAAAGTGTGGAGATTTCTTGATTTTGCATGAATTTGCACGATAATTCTCAAGAAACTGGAGGGACTGATTGATATATTTTGGCAGTAAACCGATAAAAACGGCATTGATTGATTTGATTGATAACATAATATTTAAGCACACTTAGTGTTTAGTCTAAAATCTAGAGGGCCATGAGTTTGACACATGTGATCTAGACCGTGAATATCTGGCACTTTAACTCAGCTATAATCGTCTCTTTGCAATGCTAAAGCATTTTTACTTTTACTTTGACCTTTCAACCAAGTATGTTGCAATAGAAATGAGAGGAAAAGGAGGAATCAACCATTAACAACTTAGAAACAAGACAAACCTTCTCATATCCTAATAATTTCTACTTATCTACCACATTGGAGTGTTTTGGTGGAGATGCACGATATATCAACACTAACATCGGTATCGGCCGATATAAGTTTTTTTTAACATATTGGTCTTGGTGTGATAAATGAAACGGGGCCGATATTAACAACCGATTTTTATTTCCATCTCGTTGCCGTGTGTTTCTGGAGGGGGAGTGGAGGAAGTCGGTCACGTGGTGTTTCGTAGTCATCAGTAGCTCTGATTCTATAACGAGTGTGTGCAAATCTTTGTTGATATTCCTCTAATATTGAAAAAACACAAATTTCAAAACTGTGGTGAATGAGAAACAAACCCTCATTCTCCTACCACTTCCTGTCTTTTTCTTTGGCATTTTCACTACCACTTGACAGTTGATCACATAATTCGTGGGGTGTGAAAAAAGTGTTTCTGTCGCAGTTTTGAGAAATGTGTCCATTTTGATACGGCTGAAAAACCAACATTTTAGCAAAAAACTTAAGTGTTTTTTATTTTTAATTGGCAAGTTATCGGGCATAACAAGAATATTAATGTCGGATATCCAAATCAGCCTAAATTTTCACAAGGGTTTGGGGCTCAAGACAGGCCAAAGTGTCGAACAAACCAGAACTTGGACAGTAAACTACTCAGGATCTTAGCAAAGAATCAAGTCCACAGCATCAGATGATCTTCCACCATGTCTTACAGTGGATATAAAATACTTTTTTTCACATATTCATCATATTCATCCTTTGTAATGATGTATAATCTGCTTATTTACTTTATTTAATAGAATTAAAAGAAACACACATTGACAAGCTAATATTAACGACAGTTGACAAGAAGCTAAATCAGGAAATGATCCGCACATGAGGACATAATACTTAAAATTATCTTGGTATCATTAATCAGATCAACATTAAAAATCCCAATGAAGTGATTTAACTGCTCAGAAAGATAAAACTTTTTTTAAAGTGTATTCAAAGCTTTTTTTTTCTCTTAGTCTTAAAATGAAGACAGTTTAAGCTTTTAATCTGATGATTTCAGGGGGTAAAGAAGCTAGTTACGGCAAAGAACTGTGGAATCACCGGTGCAAAGCTATGTAATTTCCCTTATTACACAGTCCTGCAAAACACCTACTTCACACAGACTTAGATGTTAAGATGCACTCAAGTGGTCTGTGTGTGGAACCCCAAGGCATGGGAAAAGTAAACTGGTTTGCCCAGACACAAGAGCGCGGTGTAACTGGATCCGGCAGCGAGCTAACCTGGTGCGTACTCCATGGCTATCATCAGGGCCTTGTCCTCCAGGAAGTTCTCGTAGTACTCGATGATGTTTGGGTGGTTGAGCAGCTTGAGCACCTGACACTCGTTCTGGGCCGCCAAGCGTTCGTCCCGTGACATCTGCTCAACCGGGATCTCCTTCAGGATGACGAAGGCCCCGTCGCTGCGCCTGCGGCACAGGTGGACGATCCTGACCGACCAGAAGAGACGAGAAAAATGTCCTCAAAAACAAAAAAATAACAAAAATGAAAGAAGAAGAGGGCGGATGATTGGTGGCAGCTCAGTTTTGGTGAAGTCACCGGGACTGAAAGTAGCTGAAGCAGATGCATCTCACTTAGAAAAAAAATGGGGTTGGTTTCTCTTTGTTATCTTAGAGTCAATAGTTCCTCAATTGTGTTTTTTTTTTTTTTCCTAAACTAATATTTCCAATGAAAATTTGGAATCTTTAACTGGGTTAATAAAAATGTTTTGCACACATCTGTTACGAGGTTAAATATTTGAAATTTGACTTAACTTTAAGTATTTCAAATCCATCTTTGGGCAATTCTGCATTGCAAATGTAATTGCAACGCATTGCAAAATTGTAGCAAAAAATATTAAGTGAAAGGGAAATACAATCTTTAAAGTATGTTATCGAATAAAGTCGAATAAACCTGAGTGAGTTTGTAGAACCAGATTTTGAGGGGTTTTTGTACGGCTGAAACGATGACTTGAATCAATTATTAATCAATTATTGAAATAACTTTCTACAAATTTTGTAACCGATTAATTGTTAAATGGAGAATACAGACTCAAGAAAAAGAAGCCCATTTGCTGAAAGAACCTCACACTCAGAGCAGTAACTAAGCCAAAACTAGGCAAAAAATATATACATTTTGCATTTATGATTTTAAAAAATGTAAATATGCAAACATATTCCATCCATAACTCCGAAAGTGGCCTAGTTTAAACTTCACCTGCTTCAGATTCTGTGAAAACCAAATTCCCTATCAAGCACCTTTGCTATCCAATTATTATTTGGTTAATGCAAAAATTAGTCAACTAATCTACAAATGATCATTCATACACTAAAGGAATGCTCTGTTATTTTACTTTAAGCAATAAAATTGTTCTTTTCTTATTTAAAAACAGAATTGGATCATTTGTTTATTTGCACCTTTGTACTGCTAATATTGTATGAAATAAGCCTTAGTGGTTAATTGAAATATCTGCAGAATGTGACAATTTTGTTTTATCCGATTAATCGTCCAAATAATCTCCGAACAATCGATTACTAAAATAATAGTTGCAGCCCTACTTTTGGGGGTGTGTCTCTTCCAACTTTACACACAAAGGGGCCATTTTTGCCAAGTTCACTAACTCAAGTTCAGCTCAGTTGGATGGAGAGCATACATGCACCTGCATAGACTTTGACTGGGACGTTCTTTGAACGAAACCATTCAAGTTTGTCCAGGTTTGCCATGTATTTAATCCAGTCTATAAACTCTGACCAATATCTGTAACTACTGATACAAGGCTTCGCTAGAGCATGATGCTACCGCCACCAACCTGCATAACGATGTGTGCAGTGTTAGTTTTGCATCTCTTCTAAAGCACCTTCCGCCACGCCTGCTGTCCTCTACATGACAACCGAATCCCGTCTTGTCTTGGTCCATAAATACGTATGTTTTATGCCACAATTTCCATTTTCAACCGACTAAACAGTGTTGGATGAACTTTTGACAGCTTAAGATACTGCCGGTGTTGTGTGCCTTTCTGGTTGTTCCGGGACTTCATTTGTGAATAAATTGGGTAATTATGAATTTATTCTGTAGAAAATACTAATAAAAGAAACATCTCATTTTACTCTTAATGCCTAATTATGCTGAGTTGTACCATCAACGAGTGGGGTGTGAATACTTTTCCACATACATAACGGCAGTTTCAAATCCCTGTATAACTATGGCTGTCTTTATAAGTACAGTCATGTTTTATCACGGCTGCTTACTAAAATTCACTTTTTTCTTAATGTCCGGACGCTCCGTTATCTCCTCCCTCTTTTTCCTCTCAGCAGAAGACAGACATTCCGTTGGATTTGAAGGAAAAAAGTGGACCTTTGCCGACTTCTGGCTCTCTTAACAAACTCCGGACAGTCCCGTTGTTTCAGGCAGACAAAAGTTTATAACACGAAGCAACGTTAATGTGTGTGAAAGAGCAGAGTTTACCCGAAAGCTCCTCTCCCAACAACTTTGATTTTCTCATACTTCTCCATCGTCGTTGCGCCTCAAACGTCTCCAATCGTCTCCTGGCAACCGAGCGACTGAACTACGGCAACCAGCGAGGGACTAAAAAAAAAAAAAATACTTTTTTTTCCTCTTTTCTAGGTAAATAAATTGGCAACAATTCTTTGCTTCGTTTTCTCTTTATGGTTTGGAAGTTAACTATTGAAAATATAGAAATTTATAAATAATTCATTGTTCTACTGCCATTCATTATTCCATAAGCGGGTAGAGTAACCAAAGACTGTACTGAAATAAGAGACGCATTACTTTAGCATATTTTTAATCAAGTAAAAATATGCTAAAGTATTTAGCATACTTTTACTTTACTGAATAGCAAAGCTGCCTTCTCTAAAATAGTAAAAGGCAGCTATTTAAGGAAGATTCAAGTAAAAGAAAAAAAAGTATTTTATAGAAGTCTACTTAAGTTCTAAGTAACAGTTTGTCATCATCTGATTTATTACCTATTTATGGAATCAAATAAACACTAACATAATTACAAAAATTCAGGCAGAATAAACGTTTTCAAATCTATCATCTTCAACCTAAAACATATACTAATATGCTATAACAGAAGAAAGTACAATGGTGACAATATCGTCTGTATACTGTATAGACTTTACTTCAAAATGGCTCACACAGGCTCAGCAGATGGAAAATAACAGAACAAATCTTGTGTGGAAACAAACAACAACAAAAAGAAAGGAAAAAACTCGTGTTAAAATTAGATGTCAATGTCTCAAACATTTTAGTTAAAACATGTTTGTTCTTTATTTGGATCGGCTACTTCCAGTGGGTAAAGTAACCAGAAACTGCCCTCAAGTTAGAGTAGCGATACTTCCTGAAATCATTGTTCAAGTAAAACATTCTTTTGGAGAAAAAAAAGACTCCTAAAAGTACATTTGTTCCAAAAAAAAAAAAAAAAGGTTATCTCTGCTTTTAGCTATGCATTTATTGCATAACTAAGAATTGCATAGAAAAACTCTGAAATGCTCAACAGATTTGTGGAAAACGTGTTAAATAGCTGGAACAAAATGTGCAATAATATAGAGTGTGTGTCAAAACTTCAACAGCTTGAGATAGAAAGTTGTACTGCAGTCTGGTGGTTCTGCCTCTGTGAAATCACACTATTCATAACGGCAGCAGTTCATCAAGTTCACAGAGAGGGTGTGAGGAGTCTCTGACAATGTTCACCATCGTGTTCCGGAAGCTTCTCTGAAACAGATCCTGGAGAGAGAGAAAAAGAGAAAGAGAGAGGAAGATAGAGATAGAGACAGAGAGAGAGAGATAGACTGGGAATAGAGGCTGGTCCATCAGGTTATGCTTTACGTAACATTTAACAAAAGTGCCTATTAAGATATACACTTAGTAGTGTTGTTTTCATTTTAAAAGTACAAAATGTCACCAAGAAAGCAAAACAACAGTGTGGTCTAAACCTTTTTAGACAAGATAAAGAACAAAACTCAAGAAGCATCTGCTATTTTATCAGCACAAGCTTGACCTCTTGTCCCATTGATGAAACTAAAACTTACTGTTTTCCATCAGTTGGTTCTGCCTCTCCCTTGAGTGTCAACTGATGCTCTTTATAAGGCTGCGATAAATACAGTACAAAAAAAATCGTGGTGTAAAGTGACTGAGCTCAAGCAACAAAAACTAAACTCCTTCAAGTGTTCTGGTCAAATCTCAGGGTTTTATTATTCTGACTGGAAAATCGAAGCAATACCTCGTTCAGGTGTCAAAGCTAAATGAAAAACCTATTTATTCATATATACGGCATACTTAAAAACAGCAAGTCACAGCAGATAGAAAGTAGAACCAGAAGAACCTGAATAGTGTGAAAGGTTGATACAATTACAACAGTGTCATAATTGTGAGGTGCTTGATGGTAGACCCAAACACAGAAAGGCAGAGGTGGCAAGTAGAGTTTGCAGTTTAGTTTTTAAAAAAGGAAGAACAGAACTTACAAAAACCCTGGAAAACTCATGGAGCCAGAGGAGAGAAAAAAACAAAAAACAAAACAGGACATCAGGAGCAAAAACCAGCAGGGTGAAGCACGAAAGTAGCAGGATTTAAAAGGAGGAACCAGCAAGGAGTGACTGAGAATGAGTTGAATAAGGAACAGATGGATGATTAGAAATGGGTTGCAGGTGTGAGGGGAGAGAGCAGAAGGAAGACTGAGGAGAGAGAGAGAAAATGGCACGGTGAGTTGGGGGGTAGAAATAGACATAATAAACTCAGAAAGGACAGAACTAAAATAAAAACAGAAACAAGGCTGATAATCAAATATAGAGTCAAAGGAACACAGATTAATAAAGGAGCAGGAGTCAAATAATTAAAACCCAGACAAACCTGACAAACTGGTCTTTAATGTATTTTGGTGGGGAGCTGGGGCTGCACAGTGGCGCAATTGGTAGAGCTGTTGCCTTGCAGCAAGAAGGTTCTGGCCCGGAGTCTTTCTGCACGGAGTTTGCATGTTCTCCCTGTGCATGCGTGGGTTCTCTCCGGGTACTCCGGCTTTCTCCCACGGTCCAAAAACATGACTGTCAGGTTAATTGGCCTCTCCAAATTGTCTCTAGGTGTGAGTGTGTGAGTGCGTGGTTGTTTGTCCTGTTTGTCTCTGTGTTGCCCTGCGACAGACTGGTGACCTGTCCAGGGTG
>CAEGAE010045811.1:0-12395 GCA_903067095.1 Girardinus metallicus
CTCTCCTTAGGGTCAAACCTGGTCGAACCTTGGCGGACGTGATGATAAAGCCACAGATGGTCCCAGTAACGGACAGCGGGATGAGTCCACACAGAGGCGGCAGAAACAACACAGCTGTGACACGTGTCTGAAACATTTCAGCAAGGTCTCGACTCTGAAAGCTCATCAATACATTCACACTGGAGAAAAGCCCTATAGCTGTGACCAGTGTGAGAAGAGGTTCAAACGTCCTACAGAACTGAAGACTCATCAGCATGTCCACACTGGAGGAAAGCCTTACATCTGTCCTCGGTGTGAAAAGGGTTTCTCTCAGCTATGTAATCTCAATACTCATCAGCGTGTCCACACTGGAGAAAAGCCCTATAGCTGTGACCAGTGTGAGAAGAGGTTCAGTCGCCCTGTATCACTGAAGTTTCATCAGCGTGTCCACACTGGAGAAAAGCCCTATAGCTGTGACCAGTGTGAGAAGAGGTTCAGACATCCTACAGGACTGAAGACTCATCAGCATGTCCACACTGGAGAAAAGCCTTACATCTGTCCTCAGTGTGAAAAGGGTTTCTCTCACCTATGTAATCTCAAAACTCATCAGATAGTCCACTCTGTAGAAAAGCCCTATAGCTGTGACCAGTGTGAGAAGAGGTTCAGACATCCTTCATCACTGAAGAGTCATCAGCATATCCACACTGGAGAAAAGCCCTATAGCTGTGACCAGTGTGAGAAGAGGTTCAGACATCCTACAGGACTGAAGAGTCATCAGCATATCCACACTGGAGAAAAGCCCTATAGCTGTGACAAGTGTGAGAAGAGGTTCAGACATCCTACAGGACTGAAGAGTCATCAGCATATCCACACTGGAGAAAAGCCCTATAGCTGTGACAAGTGTGAGAAGAGGTTCAGACATCCTACAGGACTGAAGAGTCATCAGCATATCCACACTGGAGAAAAGCCCTATAGCTGTGACCAATGTGAGAAGAGGTTCAGACATCCTTCATCACTGAATAGTGTTATGGAGAATAGTGTTATGCTAAAAAGAGAACATTTATCTTAATAATAACAAAAATATTAACAAGCATGCAGAATGAATTGTCATGTCGTCACATTTTCTGAAGCAAAAAAACAACACAGGTATGATAGGAAGTTGACCTGTAAGTGCCTCAATCAGTAATATAGAAGCTTACAAGTCCTGAGTGAAGTTGCCCCCTCACCACCACTGCCTTCTTCAAATCAGACAAAATTGGTGCCAAACGTTTGTGCTACGTTTGTGCAGCAAAATCTTTTGTTTGTGCCACTATCATTTTAAAGATTTTAAGAAAAGCTTCCAGAGGTCATGAAAGGTCAACCAAACCCCCTCTTCCCCACTTTCTTCAAATTAGACAAATTTGGTGTCTATCAACTTGACTATGTTTGTGATGGTTTTGCAGCTCATGTGGCCATACCAGCTGGGGAGATGAAAAGTTAAAACGCTCTCAACTTTTTGGTGTATTCTTTGCAAGAATACACCAGGCAACTTCTCCATATCTTTTATTTTCCATATTCTCTAGTTTAGATGTCTGTAAAAGTGGTGGTGGTGGCCGATTTCCCCATCCTCTGTTTTTAAAAAATAAAGTCTGGCGGCCCTCTGCTGACTAACTTGGTCCTCACCGTATCAGACAGGGACGGCCAATTGGCAGGATGGATTGTAGCTGCCTCGACAGACTCGCATATGTCTCGTTATGTTGCAGTTAATGGGGCTGTCCTTAAGCTGCTGAAATGCTCCGGTGAATGCTCAGATGGTTCTTCATCTGTAGGTAAATCAAAAATATAGGAAATCAACAATGTCAAAAACTGCAATAGTGGTAACATCAGTGCCAATTAATTACATTACCACTGTAAAAAAATTACAATCTTGCTTCATCAAGGCAATAGCTGCATTCCTTTACTTTGTAAATATTCCACTTACGTTGAAAAAACTGTTTCGTTATTGTGGTGTTTCTGTTAAACAAATGCAATTAAAATCACACATGAATAAGTTTGTTCATCTTATAAATCATACCGTGCAATAATCTTCCAACTACTTCCTGTTGTCGTCTTCTTCATGGTTTCCGCCAGTGGCAACATCCGGTTATTGATCATGTGATTCGTGTGATGCAAAATAAAGTAAAAAGTGTTTCCATTGCAGTTTTGCAAAATAGACCAATTTCTGATTCGGGCAAAAAGGCCTATCTCATCATAGCGCCAAAAGTTTTTTGAAATTGCTGTATTTCCATGAAGCCAATTATTTTTCTTTTTAAATATATCAAGTTGTGACAGTATATGGTCAATAGAAATGCAGCAAACAAGAGCCGCTTTCCACAATTATGGAAGAGCCTTAGCAATTGTTCTGCAGACAGTGTCTGACACCAAATCCATTGGAGTTTTGAAAAACAAACCAATTTTTATATGACCAAAACAAAACTAAACCACTTCGTCTAATCATGTCCCTGAATTTGTAAGTTATAATTTTGTTTTGTATATGTATGAATTGATGCTGTTTTTTAACATTGTCTATGTATTTCATCTTGCTTTGTATGTTTGAAATGCCTGGCTGCAGAGCAAATTTCCATCCTGCGGGACAACTCATCCGATCACCAAAACTTCTTATCAAAAACGAGTTTTTTCTGTGTTGGCGTGTTTCCAATATCAAATTTATTTTCAAAATGTCACATTGTGCAGTTTTGTGGTCAATGGAAACGCAGCTAATGAGAGGTGAGGATGTCTCTTCATCTGCAAAGTAAGTCCTCAGTGGATCTGTCCAGGACACGAGAACAGCAGAGTTACCTTTTGCTACGTTTTACCATATCTACAGTTTCCATAATTTGTAGGCTAGCTAGAGGCTAGCTAGATTCATATAAGTCAAACAACATTTTTATGGCCTACAAAACCCTATATGCCCTATCTTGACATAGGCAGCCACTAGCCCTGGTGAGGATAAGCTCAAGCCAGTCTTGTAAACAGTCTGCACATAATTTTCTGGCTCAGAGAGTTTGGAAAGAAAAGGCAGGGCAGCTATTGTTGACTGGGGAGGGAATGAGATCTAGCTCCAGCGTGGCTCCTCTGTCAGAACTGCCAGCCGAAAGGAGATGGACTTTCACCGTGGCAGAAGTGGTATCCGACGGGAATGACGAGGTGGAGCGGATCGCAGACTGACAGCTGTCATCAATCACTCACCCCGGCAGCCAGATGTGGGTTGACAGAGCGGGGCGCATCGGCCAGGAAAGCAATTCGTACACAGCTTACCGGGGGGATGTCTTTTTTGCCGGTCGCTCCCTGGTGGGATTCTGTCTGCCGTGAATCCATCTGACCACGCAGATCAATTACCTTTCCCACATCCGAGCCCAGAGGTGATGCGCCGCATTTCTTCGCGATGGCACAAGAGCTGTGGCGTTGATGATTTCTGATCCAACAGGTCGTATTTCCCTCAGGAAGGAGGACCGCTCGCATCAAATTAACGCATCGCCGAAATCCTGACAGTGCAGACGCGCGAGGAAATGGAGGGAGACTTTCTGGCCATACCTTATAAATTTGAAGACAAGGCAGTCACACAAATGGCAAGAGCTGGTATAGCATAAACTGAGATGACCAGAAGCTAAGTAACGCCTTTCTGGATAAGTTAGGGAGACAGGAGAGAATTGGTGCTTCGCCTCTGAGGAGTTTCAATAGGTGGAAGCTCAGTGATGCTGAATGATCAGGACAGCTTGTACTGACTCTCAACAAATCTCATTCTCACAGCCACCTATAGGTTATTTATGACGTTCCCTGAGCGGAGTGTGTTCATGTTAAAAAATGCATCCAAAAAAATTAAATTAATGGAAATGGTGAAAATTAACCTTTTTCTTTCTTTCTTTTTTTTCAAAGGAACTCAGAAGGAATGGTTCAACTTGTACCTAGTGTTGGCCATTTAAAGACCAGGGATAGGTACAGCATGTACAGTGATCTCCACACCTGGTAAAGAGAACAACAACAACAAAAAATCACATTTGATTACAATAACATATGATTTTAAAATACAATCTTGAATTTAATAACATTCTGTCAGTGAGAAAAATTTTCCACTTTGAGAAATGACTTCTAATAAAATCACCAGAGACACATTTGTCAGCATTTAATTGGAACATTTTTAATTAATTCTTCACCTTTTCAAATCAATCAATATTTTCTAAAGGAGAGCATCTTTCAAATATTTATGAGCTGTGTTTCCATCGCACTATATAATTGTGCAATTTTACATTTCAAAAATAAATTTGCTTAATGGAAACACTGCAATTAAAAAGAAATTCTACATTTTTGATCGTTTTGGTGATAGGTGGCTTTTTTGGCCGCATCAAAATTGGTTCACTTCACTAAACTGCAATGGAAATGCTTTTTTTGGCACACTCACATGATCATCAACTGGATGTTGCCGCTGGCGCAAACCATGAAGAATAAGACAGGAAACGGTTAGAAAATGATGGTGTGGCATGTTTTCTACTGACCTGTTAAGCAATTTTAATTGCATTTCTTATGTAATAGAAATACTGCATTTGCAAAATTGTTTTTTCGACATTGTGGAATATGAAAAAAGCTTTGCGCACATTTGTAATGTAAACTCACCTATAGTTGCAGTGGTGCAGTCTGTGTGACTGGCGGATCTCTAGTGGTGGGGTTTCTGACATGTCAAAACAAATCTGTTGCAGAATGGCTTTTCTTTAAATAGACCATGCTTCATGTAGTGTTTCTGGTGCTTGTAAAATGAATACAACAATTTATTAATCACATGTATTTCTGATAATGTTTCTGTCGTGTTCCCAGCATGGTTGTCTTTCTTCAAGCACCAGAAACAGTAAAACTAGAGGGTTAAATTAAATAAAGCTAGGTGGAAATGTTGTATATTTTAAAACGCTCATCACGTCTTCTGGTGCCATTAAAACGAAAGACTGACGTGGAATAAAGTGTCAGGGGTATAGAAATGAGTAGTGCTTTTGTGTTGGAATTTTTAAGTCTTTTGTAACACCAGAAAAAATGGCCAGATGTTTTGCTAGTCACTTTCTCAGAAAACGGGTTCTTAAAACTCACTGAATATAGCGACAAATGTCTGCATATACACTGCACAGAGTTTTGTTCACAGCGTGACTTGGTAGAGCTCAAACATGCTAAGATCATTGATTGACCAAAGATCAGAGTTTGTGACACCCCAGTTACGGTCAATGTCGATCAAGCTAAAAACCAGCTGATACGAGTCGGGCTGATTTCTCTGTGCAGTTTTTTGCATAACGACATGCGGCTTGTTAATATATACCCAAGCAGAGGCAGATGACACTATACTAGTTTACTAAAAGATTATTTCATTTCACAGTAGGATTCAGGTCCAAGGGATAGTAAAGGGAAAGACATAAGTACAAGTTTTGGGGCTACGTGTAGCTCGTTTGTCATTCTTCTTACACTCAGGCAACTGAATGTTGCCTGAGTGTAAGAAGACGTCTTCCCCTATATACTGTCGACATCCTTGTTGTTTCAACTTCTGCAGTGGAAAAGATGGCAACTTTTGATAGACAAACAGGGTCAGTGAGGTGGGATGCAAAGAGATGCTGGGTGACTTCTTTTTGTAAATATCTCATATGCTACTCTCTGAAGCAGAACTTATCGATAGCATAGGTATGCTAAAATACAACAGATCAATTCTCTAAACAAGGCCTAGTATGTTTAGGTAAATTTTCTTTACAGTATATTTTGGCAACGAGGCAGTTGCAAAGTGCTTTACATCAAAAACAAACAGTCACCAATTGTGAAACAAACGTTACACTTCGTCAAATTCCATAAAGTCATCAATACACTTTAAATATGTTGGTCAATGTTCCACTTACTACCAATCAGGGGCAGCTCTGAACAGGTGGGTTTTTAGTCTTGATTTAAAAGAAGTCATCGTTTCGGTTGTTTTGCAGTTTTCTGGCAGTTTCTTCCAGATTTGTGTCGTGTAGAAGCTGAATGCTGCTTCTCCGTGTTTGGTTCTGATTCTGGGGATGCAGAGCAGATCCAGAACCAGCAGGCCTGAGAGGTCTGTAAGGTCATAAGTCATTTAAAAACAAGCAGCGTCATCCTCCTCCTACCACTTCCTGTCTTCTTCGTCTTTTCCACCAGTAGTAACATCCAGTTGTTGATCATGTGACCTGGAAATATAATCCTGGAAATGCTCTTCAGGTGACAGAAGGCCGACTTTCTAACTGTCTTTATGTGACACCGAAGGTTCAGGTCAGAGACCATCACCACACCAAGGTTCTTGGGTCGTATCGCCGCATTTTAGCTGTAATAACTGAAGCTGCTCGCCGTTCACCACGACGTTTTATCTCTGCTTCGGACTTTGCCCGCTCCATCTGTTCAACAGGCTTGTGCCATGTTCCCGATCCCAGCTGATCCAAATTCACAGCACCTCGCTGGGTAAAATGCCATTAGTATGTTTGGGTTAGAATTACCAAGCACTACACAAACAAACGCACCTTCAAAAAACCCACCGGAGCCTGCACTTCACCAGAGGGAAGAGAGGCCAACTTCCATTTTATATGTTGGGAGCGGGGTGAAGGGGTTCGGGGATGTGTATGTGTATAAATTTAGTTTTAATGTCACAAAACACAGAGGTGACAAGCTCTTTGGGATGTGATCAAGTGCAAATATGATTGGAGTGCAGCAGAGCAGTGACGGTGTTGCCTCTGGGATGGGCTTTGATTATGCCAGGAGTTTGCTGCTGAATCAATAGACCCTGACGGTGTTGCCGTGTGCACTTCAAACAGCCGCGCTCCAGAGTGCCGCTCCAGTCGGGAAGCCCTTTACAAACCCTCTCTCATTTAGGCCTCTGTGTAATCAAATTCCACATATTTGCCACAAAGAGTTTTCTAGTCTTGACTAGTTTGGTTTCAGTTTGAATAATTATTTTTTTATTTATTAGTTGGTTTTTTTTAGCCAACTATTTCTTTTGCCTGAGATGCTGCGGCTGCTTATGTGGAGTTTGTGTGTAAATGAAGGAAACAGACCCTCGGCGTGCGCCGTGTGCTTCTGCACGGGGCGTTCAGCCGTGGCCAGGTTCATCAGCTGCCCCGGCGTGTTGAGCAAAATTTTAATAAAGCCGCCCCGTTCACAGCCGACTGAAGGCTCTGGAGCCCTTGGGGACAGCGGTTCAGAATGACAAAACGACACGGGTCCTTATTGTTTTCTTCTCTGGGCAGTTAGAGTAGACTGCAGTCGTTTAGATTGGCTCACTAAAAAACCCCAGAAAGACAACCAGAGCCTGTCCACAAACCGACTCTATTACCCTATCTAAATTCGATTGAATCGAATTCGTGTCGACACGTTTTTAGACGTTTTAAACACAAGGAAGTCGAGGAATTGCCAAAACGAAACAGGAAGCAATTAAAACATCACAGGAAGGAGAAGGTTCTCGCCATTTTTCCCGCCTGGTGCGGTTCCCACGTTTCTCTGTTTCTGCACGGTCCGTTTCTTTCGCTGACAAATGAGGTTTAGCGATTCAATTTTCACCTCAATCTTTTCAATTTCAGCTCCACTTCCTCCGCCTTACGGGGGCCGCGCTTGCTCACGGTGGTGCCTTTGTGCGCGCAGGAGATGTTTTCTGCAACATCCCTGGCCAACTCCCGAGATCCTTTTCACAAAGTCCACAGAGCGAAAAGATTAAGAGCACTTGCAAACATCCTAACTTGATACTCCTGAATCTCCCAGGTGCTTTTAAAGTTATGAGGGGCGTTTTGCTATTTTTTTTGTTTGTTATTTTTACGATGCTGAATCCTTTAGGAGTGCAGCGGTGTGGGCTCGGGTGGAAGCTGGGATGGGATTCAATAGGATTTATCAGATTTGAATCTGTTTATTGAATTTGAATCCTTCCAAAATCCTTTGTTGAACCCTTTAAGTAAATTGTCTGGAAAAAGTGTGGGCTACTGTGTGTGCGCGTCCATTTTCTTTGTTTTGTTTTTATCCGATCAACTTCATATTTGGTGTTTATGCTGCTGGGAATCCAATGAGATGCTCTGCCAAGTTAAAAGGTGCTTGGATGAGAAGCTGATATATATCCATCCATCCATCCATCCATCCATCCTTTCATCCATTTTCTAACACCCTTGTCCCTAGTGAGGTCGGGAGGGATTTTTTTTTTCCTTTTAGGGTTTGAGATTAAATTTTTTTTACATTTTATTAATTAATTGCATAGATTTTACCATGTTAAAAAATTTTAGCGCCGCCACTTGCATTTTTTTAAATTTGCAACAGCTTCGAGGTGGAACCTTTGTGTGCGCGTACTTCTGGTACGTCTGTAAATTGGATGCACAAGCGACACCAGTAGACATTAATGGACGCCGCTTCTCTTTCCCCTACTGGTAGTTCATTTTTGCTTCAAAAAACGTTCTGAAGGGTTGTTGGAAACCCCACCGTCGTGCAATAGTTGTGCCAAAAAGAGTTGGCTTTTTTCACTGAAGCCATTTAAATGAGACAAATTGCTTGCTGTTGCCGTGTGTGAAATTTTGTTTTATCGAAACGGGTCACTTTTGTAAGTGATGTCTTGGATCTCAATGGGACAAAGGTCAAATAAAAAATAATAATAAAAAAAATTCAGGTCTAAAATAGCATTTCAAAACAAGACATGTTGCGGCACAGACATCCCAGTGCAGCTGTCTGTGTTTTCTTAATTAGTCTCACCTGTTCCCCCTCCAATAATCATCTCTCCCACCACATGATTCTCCCTCTTTCAGTCACTACTTGCTTGTCTCTCCTGTTGCTTCCAGTTGTTGTTTCACCAGAATTTTTAAACCAATTCCTCCGCTTGTTCTGTAGTAGGTTTTTTTGTTTATATTAAAATGTGTTTTTACACCATTCTGACTGTGTTTGGGTTCCAAGTTGCGTTCTTCGTCAAACGGACTCCTTCAAGAAACTCTGGATATTCCAGTTCGTGGAGACTGCATCTGCTGTGAGAACGGCTTCGTGAGCAAATTCATTAATGTTCACAGTCGTGGAGCTCATAGTCGTAAAACCGCAGGCACATTCAGTGGGAACTGTGAATAACGAGTTGTCATTTCTGCCTTTTTTTTTTTTTTTTACCGGCACTATCTCCTCTCCTTCATGAGTGGCTCCGTAGCGTTTAACGCATCATTTCCCTCCTCATTGTGAGCGTGGAGGGGAGAGAAGGATGACGGGTGAGTGGAGGTGGAGGGAGGGAGAGAGTCCAACGTCCTTGCTTTTTATTGCCTTGTTCGTGTCCTTCCAGCATGACTGGTCAGAGTGCAGCCCAGGGTATTACAAATAAGCAAATGCCCCTTTCACACTAACACCCCAACCGCACGACTCTTATCGCTTCCTACGGCTGAAACACGGAATCCTCTCTCAACACGCGTTTTTTTGAAAACTGTATCACAGAGACGTGGCTCTGAGGGATAAGCAGTCAGTGATTCATGAGGAACAAGAATTTGTGGAATTAAGGGTACAGGATTAGGCAAGGTTACTGGAAAGCATTAAGAGGAATTAAGCGTAGCTTTATGCTTTTTAGAGATGGAAGATCATGAGGCCGTCCTTCTGACGATTCCGGCGAGGATCGTGGCAGATCACCTCCACTTAGGCTGATCAAAAACCCCCAAACCTCGATAAAGTGCAGAGATTCGCCGCTTCGACCCTCGTGTCTCGCTTGAACTTATGAACCCCCCCCCCCCGCCGTTAGCGAAGGTTCGGAGAGGTTTCCGGCCTTTAATGAGATGTGACTAACCGATTTTACGTTTCACCTTAATTACGGACCGCTAAGACTCAGCTGCCTCAAATTGTTCATAGCTGGGTAATTTTAATTTTACCTTCCTAAATAGATTTATTTAAGTTTAATGAAAGTGTTATCTTTTAAATGCACCATCATCACTATGGGATCTCATTATGGTCACACTTGAGCGCGGACCAACAGCTTTGCCCGAAAGTGAATTGTTAGAAAGAAAAACGCGGCTTCACTCTAGAAAGAAATGAAAATCAAGGTTGTTGGCTTTTCACATTGGTTTCATAAATCCAAGCAGTGGTCGCGATTGTGATTACAAGTCAACTGCTAATTGCAACAATAATTGGAGGCTGGGCAACCAGAAAATGAAAATACAGATTTAGAAAAGTGGGCATTAAGAAGTCTTTTAATGTTGTTCCATCCTATTAATTAAAATGATTCTTGAGCTTTTATAAAATGAATTCCTGTTAAAAGGTTAGCATGATCAGTTATAGCTGCAGTAGCTTAGTCTCCTGTCATTTTCATTTTATATGAATTCAAGTGAGTTCATCCTGGCTGAAGCTAACAGCCTGAACGCGGCCAAAGTGGATTTCTACCATCTTAAAACAACTTTAAGACTAAAAGTAGAAGTGTTTAATGAATATAATGGTTTGTAAACATTTTGAATTGTCAATTATTTAAACATAAGCCAGTATGTGTGTCCATGGAAAATAATCATATACATGAAATGTGATTTCTCTGTATAATAGAAGTTGATTCCTTCGGTAGATTTTCAACTGGACCAACCAGAAAACAGAAGAAGTTGTGAATGATTATGTTGATTTTCTGTGCTGTTTTAGACTTGTAGTCTGTAGCTTTAGTGATGGCAGCAGAGGAAGTGAACGAAGCCGTTCAGTCCGTGTTGGTCACGCTTCCAAACATTGAATTAGCATTAACAGACATCTTGTTTGGCTTGGAGCTTCTCTCTTCACCAAGGTTAAACGAGTAGCTTAGATGAAGACATATGTAAGGGCTTTCTCTCAGTTCTTTTGTTTTCGCAACATGAAAGCGAATGCTGTAACCAGATCTGGTCGTAATGGAGGATGATTGTTTACTGCGGCAGGCAATTTCTGGACATTTTGAAGCGTCGAACTGGCGCCATCGCGTATGTCACGGACCAATGTTACCAATTGGCGGAAGTAACTCAAATAGAAACAAAGGGATATTTTCTTGTAAAGTTCCAGCTATTGTAGATATTAGAACATTATCCCATCTTGAACGTCCGATCCACCAGCTCACCTTGTCAGCTAAATGAGCAGGAACCGTACAATAAAATCCAACAAATTTGCCACTCCTCTTGTGATGTATTTACTTTTCAAAATGTTCACAGTGACTTTGTAAGGGAAGAGAACTATTACCAATGACAAGTTCACAGAACCTCTCTCCAAAAACACCAAACTAACCCTTCAACCTAGAACAGCGCTTCGCGTTTTTAATATTACCAGATCTGGTTACAGCATTCGCTTTCATGGTGGGAAGACAAAAGAACTGACAGAAAGGCCTTACACATGTCTTCATCTGAGCGACTCATTTAATCTTGGCGAAGTCATTGTGAACTCCCCACTGATTTTCCATTTCCAGTCTTCCTCTCTTCCTCTCCAGCATGATGGACAACTGTGACCTGGTACATAAGGCAGCGTAATGGTGCTGAGTAGGATTAGACTGAACAACCCAGACCATATGTTCTGTCAGTTTGTTTATGTAATACAAGAGCTGTTAAGAATAAAACAGCTTGAAAGACTTTAGTAAGGAATGAGTCATTCAGACCTCGATATAGTTTTTTAATGGCATTAATGAAGAATACGGGTTTTCCGACGGTCACGACACCAGCAGGAATTTCACCCTGTCGCAGTTTTGAAAATGCTGCTTTAAAGAGATCGCATGTGAAGCTTGTTACCATGAATTAAATGCTTTTTGTGACGATCGGGAAGGCAGTGCAGCAACGCTAGCAAACGCCAGTAACAGCTTAGCTCCTTAGTTTGTTTAATGGCGTTGTAGTCACCAACTGGAACTTAACGTCGGAGGGAAGAGACACAAAAAAATAAATTAATCTCCCATTGGTTATTTAGCTGCCCTTCATGTCTTAAACTTTTTGACGTTTTGCCACATGACAATCCTAGACTGTGATATTTAACCAAGAATTAAAGTAAGATTTGATTTTTGTTACATCGTATGTTAGACCATCTACACCGTAATGATGTATGAATTGTATTTTGTAGAGTGCATTTCTCTTTACTCCTCCTCATTACTGTGATGCCCCTCAATAAATATTAGATTATAAAATTATTTTCCAAGTTTTCAACCACATTTTAAGAAGCACTGCTTAATATATTATATGAAAATTGGAACAACAGAAAAAAAGAAAACATAGATGTCCACCTAAGCCGACAGTGTGGTATGGACAGCATTATTTAAAGGGGAAGTTTTATGTATATTCCAAGCACGTAGTGCCAATAAAGAACTGTTACCTTCAGTAGTTATAAAAATGTTGTATATTTCAAACACAATAGACCTTTTTCACGACAACCGGAAGCTGCATCTGATAGGGCTGGGGTACTTCCTGTTTTATTGGCTGTATTTCAAGTACTCTAAGAAAAATGTTTCTCCTCCGGTCCTT
>CAEGAE010045838.1:0-50621 GCA_903067095.1 Girardinus metallicus
AAATTTATTTCTTGTTCTGTTGAATGATGTCTTGTTAAAATGGTTTGCAGCATGCCCTGGTTTCCTTTTGAGCCAAGAATATAATAAGATCAATAGCTTTAGCTTTTTTCTCTTTAAAATTAGATTTATATTTTAAAAGTGTTTTGTTTTGTTTTGTGTACATGAAATAATTGAGTTCCAGTATTATAGTTTATGGGTTTGCTATTGCTTTTTTGCTTTAATCATTTTTGCAAAGTGTTTTCAACAGTAAAAGTGTTCATACGCTTCTATTTTTTATCTTTAGACTTCTTTTAGCGCAGCAACAAAAACCCTTGGTGTCTCTGCTGAAAGCACAAATTGTTCACCTTCCTTGTCTGGGCCAAAAGCAAGCACAAAGGTTTTTTTTATGAGTGAATAATGGATGTTTTGCTTCAGGCCAATGTCCCATCTTCGTGCTCTGTGGCTTTCCAGCTTATCCTGCCTTATTGTACTTTAAGGCTTTTCTGCTCCTCTAATCTTTTCTTTCATTTGATGTCTTTCAGGTTTCTTGGAGTGCCTCCTGGTAGAGGCAGTTGCCCACTCACTGGTCCGTTGCCCTTTGACCTCATTTATACTGACTACCACGGCCTGCAACAGATGAAGCAGCACATGGGACTGTCACTCAAGAAACACAAGTTAGTGACAGAGTTTGTTATAAGCTTGACTAGAAAAGATGAGTTTGTGTGGGACATAATATTTGACATTCTAAAAGATAAGTAAAATACTGAGATTTAAGTTCAAATAAAAAACACTCAAAGTGCACTTAAACTACGGTTTTGATCTTAATCCAGTCTGACCATCAATACCATCCGTATCCGACTTTTTCATCGCTGTCTCAACGAGGGCTGAACTGATCAGTTGACCCACATTTCCTTAATTTTGAGTGATCGGCCATTGTTTACATGTTAGACTGATTTTATCCATCAATCTTATGTACTTTTTACATTACAAGTAACCTTAACAACAAAACGTCACTTTTTTGGTGGTTTAAGTTGTCTGCTAGTTTTGTAAAAGCAAAATACTCTTTTGCATTTTATTTTTGGAAAGAGTTACAGCCTAACCTGTAGTCTAACCTGCGGTGCGAGTTTAAAATAAAAGACAGATTTTTTTTTTTTTGTTTTTGCGAGCTCTACCTACGTGGTCCACCAGTATGTTCCAATGATTTTTACAAGATTGTAACATTGAAGATGTATTGTGACCTTATCACACCTGACAGTGTCAGTTATTTTAAAAAATTTGTATCGACCAAAGTCAAAATTTGTAGGTCAGGCTTTTTATGCATCGCTGATTGAACAGGAAAGCTACAATGGGTGCACCCTGAGTCTGAATGGTCCAATTTCAATCTTTTTACCCCACCAGGAAAATCTGATTTGTGCCACTTCCATATGTGGTAATAAATCAAACATGAAAGTGTCTCCTTATGTCGTCTTTGTTATATGTTCAAAGTCGGTGAGACACAGCATGAACAACATTCACTCTCATAACTAAGGACAATTTAGATGGCTCAATTAATCTAACTTTTTGGACTGTGGGAGGAAGCCTGAGATAACCCTCACATGCACTGGGAGAACATGCAAACTCCACACAGGCCAGGATTCGACCAGGAGCTTCGTACGGCTTCTTACTTGCTACCAACTGCACTAACACGCAACACTGAATTTCCTCTAATTTGTTCCATTAGAGGACTCAGTGGTTGCCATAGTGCTGTACATATTGTCATGGGGGGGATTATGAGTACATAAAGGAGTGATTTCTGAATTACAAGAAACAAGGGGGTTGAAAACATTCTGTTCCATCCAGTTAAAATAAATTTGGGAACAAAAAAAAAAATTTTTTTTTTAAATATTGTGAGCAGCATGGCTACCTGTAAGAACATAAGCTGGTGCAGCACTGTCTGCCATGCTCCACAACATTGCACAGCAAGGGTAATAATAATTATAATCAATACCACATGTAGTGCAAGATAGAAGGCATTTTAAATACTGACAGCTAAACATGCACTTCCACATGCAATAAATGCTCCACATCTCCACACAACATAACATGCAAACCTTAACATTTATTCCTATCAGACCTCATTCTTAGCAGCTGCTAGCTGCTGTGTGATTGTCATTCTGTGCTCACTGTGATCAGGAGAGAGGTGCTTAAACGCTTTATGAAGTGGAAACAGGAAGGAAACAGAGAACGTGTGCCTCATGAGAGAAAACACAAATTAGACTATCTCTCTCTCCGTGTGCGTGCGTGCGTGTTTGTGTGTGTGTGTAGTAGTGCAAAAAAGTGTGCTTAATGGCTTTTGGCATTGCTACAGAGTTTCAACAACTTGGAATCTAGGCCATGACAGGCACAACGAAGAGGCAAGAAAACATGAATTAATATCCAAGGAAAAAGGATTTAAACTGCCAGAATGCACTGAAGGAAAATAATCAGCTGCACATCCCTGAGAGCACTGCAACATGAACCCACATCAGCTTCAGGGCTCTTTCATGTCGTTGCCTCAGAAACAAATAAGAGAGTCCAACTATATTCTCATTCTGTAGTCCAGTTTCCTCCAGTATTAGTCTCAGTCTGAAGCTTCATGACTTGATAAATCAGTTTGTCTTCTACCTCTAGATGTGATCACAGGTTTGGATATCATTGTCTTTTTTTTTTTTTCTCCCTGTTAATGATGGCAACAGAAGAGTTGAAACAGGGGGCAGCATATTGTATTTGACTAGGAAGTCAGCTAAAAATACAGAAGCAAATATTCTGTTAAAATAACAAACAGTAGCCAAGATAACAGAGATGCACAGACTTTAGGAAACTGGGGAATGGAAAGCTGTTACATGCTTAAAGGGCCAGTCGGTATATTTTTAAAATCCAATTATGAGCAAGAAAAATGTATTGCTGATGGACTGGGAAGTTATTTTCCCAGCATGTAACCCATTTTTCTGCCTTTATCTTGTTCTCATGATTTATCTTTCTCTCACACACACACAAACCCCACATTTCCAGCAGACAGACCGGCAGAAGTCGGCGCCTAATTGCTTGCCGTGTTCACCTTTCTGTTGCTCAGTTGTTACAGTGCGGTCTTGATCCTGGCTGTCTTTAACAAGATGTGACTCTTAGTGTTTGTAAAGTATTTTGTTCTATCCCACACTTTGTATTTAGAATTTATCCATTTTTGAAGTAACACTGAGGTGTACAGCTACATCATCTACCTAGACAGACTTCTCGTGCTCTGTTATTATTACTGCAAGTATTTTTGGTAAGCCTTCTAACAGACTTTTTTGCTTAAAGAAATAGTATGCATTTTATAATTGGTAATATCTGCCTTACCTGCAGTAGAAACGTATCATATCACTGTGAGTTTGTAAGGATTAAATGATGTCTCAGTGGTGGAAAGCTAACAGATGATCAAACATTCAAAGCACTTGAGAAGGCTTTAGCTACTGAAGCTAATTGTAGACTTGTGATATCCACTGGTATAGACATTTTCTGCTCGAGCGAGTTTAAATACCGTAACTAATTTAAACGCCCACCCAGCCATTTTGTGGAAATAAGTTAGCTTCAAAAACCTCCTGAATGTCGAGTCACATTCGACAAGCACTGCGCTGTTACCTAGCAACCCCAAGCAAAGCCCAGCCCATCACCTAGCAACCAGCCCGAGGAACCATTTTTTATTATATAACCCCATCAACATACCAACTGGCCTACGCATAAACCACTTCCTTAATGCTTAAAAATAAGCGTACCTAAAGGGGTAGTAGGTGTCATGCCTGCAGAACTGACATTCATATTTAGGTAATAACAAACTTTCCTAGGTATTTCTGATAAATAGCTTCATTCTATTTCTCCTAAGATAGAATTTGTAAATGGAAAAAACTGCATTTTCTCTTGTTTTCTGTCCTATAATTTCTCCTTATGTCATACTGCTGCATTTACCTGTGTAACAAGGACCCTAAGGATCAAGTTAGGTCAATGACATCCCTACTTACCCCTCTCTCCCCTCTTTTCTTCTGGTTGAGTCTCTCACACTGCAGAGTTTAATTAATCACACGGTCTAAGCTTTACAACCTCTTTCTTTAATTACCTTTGTTTTATGTTTGCACTGACAGCCACTCTAATTTATTAGGTCTGTGTAACATGGTAATAATGAGAAAGGTCCTGTTGTGTTTGGTGCGTTCTATTTGCTCTACTTCATATGATTGTTTGCGTGGAGGTGAGGATGTATTGGTGTAAGTGGGCTGCTGTCAGAGATGCTGAAAGCAGATAAGAGTCTGTTTTAAATCACACCCACTTATCTGATAATTGGAGCAGCATATTGATCTACTTCCCCCTAACCCCCTCCCCGTTTGTTGACTTTATCTCTGTGATAGTGGTGTGTCGAAGGAGATATCTGGAGGGCACGTCTGCATCCAAACACGAACAAAACATCTTCCCAGACTAAAGGAAAGCAACACTGCCTGCACTAGTAATAGTAGATAAATGATAAATGAGGGAAAGGTTTTACACACAAACACCAACAGCAAAGCTGCATTTTTTAAGCTCCTTTTAAAAAATATTGACAAATTTTCTTTGACATAAAAATTGTGTATCCTTTTATTTTTTTATCTTCTGCTAGAGCCAGAAAACGCCTTCCAGCTACATGAATACAATGTTCGATATTGCAGAAAGCTGTGCATACAACATCAGTCATCCACAAATTTGGTATTTTATTCGCAGTGCAGAGTTCCTTATGTTAGATGTCATAGCAATAGACTAATCTGCCTTTAAACGTATCTGGGTGGAAAATCAGTTTTTACTGTCGGTAACAAACTTTCATACACACAACTAGATCCTGTCCTCAGTAACATGTATGTTTGGGAAACAGATTTTCTGCTGCGTCTGCTCCTCCTGTGTTCATGCAAGCTCAGTTTTGTGTTATGTTATTGCATATGTGTTTGTTGTTGTTTTCTTAAAAAGGAACATCCATGTAAACTACATATCTACATATTACGGAAAAGAAGTAGAGCATTTTTTCTATCTTCCTTTGTTCTATTTTTGTTTCCACTGAGTTTCAAATGTGAGGAAGAATTCTCAACAATTAGACGAAGTTGGAGTAAGGGTTGGGTGAATGTTGCAAAAATGTGGTTGAACAAATTTAAAGCTAGACTGTTCAAGCTTTGAAGAACCATCTTTTTTCTCAGATGATATAGGTTTGATTGTAAAGAATCAGTTCTTATCAGTAACAACATCACAACCCAGTGATTAAACACGTGTTGCCACTTGGATTTAACTAAGCAAATTGGACAATAACTCCATGGCCAATTATCTTTCATCTAGCAACAAGTTATTTTATCATAACTAATGCAATGAGTGGCTTCTCATTTCTTAAACAACCATGTGGAAAAACACATTCTGTGGTCATGGAAAGATGTTAGCATTATTAGCATGCATCAAGGAGAGAAAACATCTAAGGAGTTTACATGAACTACAAAGAACTCTCCTGCACAGTATTAAAAGCTGGAGGAGAAGTGGTTTGTAAAAAAAAAACTAATAATTTTTATCTTCTGTCACTTAAACATTTCAGAATCATAGACGCATCACGGTGAGAAGCCAGCGACGTGGCCTGATGCACCCATCATGACTGGTGTCTACTGGTGGGAGTGCTATGACTTGGGGTTGCTGTAGTTGCTCAAGTCCAGTTGATCAGCAATATTATGATCTTAAAGAATTAGGTCAGAGCGAAATACTAAATAACCAGGTTATTCCATGGATTGATTTTTTTTTTCCTTCCCTGATGGCAAAATGAGACATAATTTTCACACATGGACTGGTCAGCACAGAATTCCTTTGAGAATCTTTCTGGATTTTAAGACGAAGGCTTTTTTCATTGGATGAACCCTCCAATCATCAAACCAAGATGTTGGTGAAAAATTAATGCAACACTGGATAGAAATAAATCTTGTGACATTGCAGAAGCTCAGCAAAACGATGCCACAGCAAATCTGTGCTATAATTTCAACCACCAAATCAATTCTTGGTGTCAAAATCTCTAGCTTTTGTTTAGCAATAATCATTTGCACGCCTTGCACTTTGGCACTGAAGCGAAAGAGGTGAGACTTATTAGGACAAAGTGAGAGAATAAGACTTACAAGCAAGAACTTGAGTCTCACTTCATAGACAAATAAGAGATAAATTATTCCCACTGGAAAACCAGCAGATTTCCTCTTTCTGTAATTCTTAAAACACAAACTTCATTGTCATTTTTCTCTCAATGTTTCATTTTTCTACCATGTGACTAATGCCACCCTCTAATAATGCAGGAGGCGTTATTATCCCCACCAGTGCGTAAAGTCAGTTTGGTCACAAAAACCTGATCTGTGCGTGAATGTCTGCTGAGAGTCCAATTGTGTATCAAATCTGTTTAATGCTTCGGACCTCATAACACACTGTCTTCTTTTAGAGTATTGTGCATTTTGCAATATATTGAACACATAAAATATTTGACCAGAAATATTGAAAGTTGTTGCATCTAGTGTAAACCTATGCAAGACCATAAAAGGTTATACCTACGGCAAAACTAACTAACATATCACTGGGAATTTGGGAAAAATCTGGAAATTTTTTACACAATAACCATAATATGTGCTTTAGAAATTGTCCTATTAAAATCAACTAGCAACTCAGTTTTAAAGCCATCCTACATCCAAGTGCAAAATGCTTCCCTTATTTGATATATCATTGATAATACATTTATTAGACATTTAATGATTTATTAAATGTCATGAAAAGACCTGAAAAACTTTTCTACATTTCTGCAGAAATGTAGAAAACAGGGGAAAGAACAAAGATATGGACAACTTTAAAGAAACATTCAAAAACAGAGGAGAAACTTGATGTCAGGAAACACTACCTGACATAAGGTTAGTTTTATTTGCTTGCCATAAAAGAAAATCTGGTATCCAATATATCATTGTATTTGGGCAAGGAAGTGACAGATGGTTTAGTGTTAGCCTGCCCGATAACAAATGCATCCCTTTTAGAAATGGTGCTGTTATGTTAATGAAAACAATTAGCGAAGCAAAGGTTATTTTTAATGTATTTAATGTGGAGATATGAATTAAAAATTAAACACCAGAGTGAACAAAAACATTGATAATAAACCACCCATGTTCTGTTTTAGCTGTTATGTAAAGGCTTTATGGTTGCTGTCTTTTATTTGTTAGCTGCTTACATGCAAGCTGATACTTAGCGTACATAATAGTTCTGTTAGCATCAAAGCACGTACAACACATGAGCACAATTGTAATGTTGTTAAAATATAAGGAAGTTGAAGCAACTATGATTATTCTCTTCAAGCCTTCATGTACAACATGCTCTATAGCATAGCACAAGTTTCAGAGCGTTTCCTCATCAGAGGAACGAGCTGTGATTTAATTTAGATAACCACGCTGAGTGCATCCATGCTTTGCATAACAAGAAGGAAAAAGTGTGAAGAGTGTTTGTTTACTTCTAACTTTCTTAATACATCAAGTAATGCTTCATTCTATGCTCCTGCTGCACATTGCATCACATAACAACATGCCACCCTCCCATGATTCCTTCACCCTGGAGAACCTCTGAGCGGCCGTTTAACCCAGATTAGTCCTTTACTCTGATCTTCAAATAGATATTCAGCTCAGCTACTCCTCTGCTTATCCCTTCTCTCCCCCAACTATTTTCTGTCCTTTGGGGATGGCTTATCCTAACAGAAAACCATTGCAGAGCGGGTGAAAAGTGACAGGGCAAGGGATAAAAAACAGGGTAGATACAAACGAAACTAACACTTGTTATTAATAATTCATTGCCGGCCCTCTGTGGCCCTCAAAACTAAATCTGAAGGGGTTTCTGTGGAATTCCTTCATCAGTGCAGCAAATAACATGAAACTCAGAAGTGAGAATTGTTTGATTCTTTTGAATAAAGAATTTTATTCAGTTTTCTGACTTTTGTGATAATTTGTACTAAATCTGTTCCATTCAAATCATCAACCTTTCTTTAATGCTTTTTTTGTATACAGTTCTTATACAAGAATTGTATAAAAACTTTGTGTGATTTTCTCTGAAAAATCTCAGCTTCTGTTTCTGTCTGAAAGCCTTTGTTCCAGAAAATGTTCTCACTTTGAGAAGTCACTTTCTTTCTAAATTACCAACCAACGAACAAATAAATAACTAGTGCTTTTATTTTATATTTTAATGAAATAAAAGTGTGTCTGTTGATCAACTGATTAAAAAAAAATTAGTGATTCTGTTAGATAATGAAAAAAGGAGAAGGAACCAAGCAGCAGTTTTCTACTCACATCCACTGAAGCTTGAGATATCCTTGAACATTACAGCTCAAGATGTGAAAATATCTATTTTTTTCACTCATTTTAAAATGTGGAACTCATTTAAATTCATCACAAATAGAGTAAACTATTTCAAACACTTTTTTTGCAATTTACGCCCAAAACTTACTGTTTCAGAAAGTGTGTTAGGAAAAGCTGCTCTAGCAACAGGAAAAACCACAACTTCAGAGGATTGACAAACAAAACTCAGTCAAAAAAATTTGTGAGGCTCTAGTCAGTGGATCAAGACCCACTTTACCCAGATGAATCCTACACTGCAGGGGCTGCAAAGTTCACTTTCACTACAAATGCTTGTTACATTATTTTAAAAAAATTTTGGTCTCCTATAAAATCCCAATAAAATGCTTTGAAGCTTGGTAGCTAAACTCAATTCATGTGTTACTGTATTGTGCTGTTCCTCCACAGATGCCATATCAGAGTTATTGACACATTTGGGACAGAGCCAGCCTACAACCATGAAGAGTATGCAACCCTGCATGGCTATCGGACCAACTGGGGCTACTGGAACCTAAACGCCCGGCAGTATATGACCATGTTCCGTAAGATTATGCTGCCTTTCCTAAGTTTTAATCACTTTTTACATTTGCCTTACTTTCCTGTTGTCTCAATATCTTACCGTAGCTTTCTTTAAGAATTTTTTTATCTGTCATAGCATTCAATCAGATTCTAATAGTTAACTCATTCCTCTTATCAGGTGTAATTTCCCAGACGTAGCTGAGAGAATATACTTTAGTTTATGAGTCACTGAATGGCTTACCACCAAAATACATTAAAGCTCCGTTGTCGTCGTATCAAACCTGCAGACCTCTGAGGTCTTCTGGTTCGGTTCTACTGTGCATTCAAGAACCAGAACCAAACATGTTCTTATGCAGCTGTGATGTGGAAAAAAGTTCCAGAAAACTGCAAAACAGCTCAAACACTGAGTTCATTTAAATCGAGACTTTGATTAATAACAACTGGAACGTCATAAAATGGAGTCTGTTTTAATACTGCCATTGCTTTCTTTAATTTTGCGATGTGATGTTTTTGTTTGTTGTATTATATTCATTTTAATCATTTAAAGGACTTTGAATTGCCCTGTTGGTGAAAATAAATCACCTTGCTTTGCCTCACTTTCAAATCTTTCCCTTTTTAAAGAGCTGATAACACCACATCATTAAAATATTGTCTCATATTAAGAATTTGCTCTTTATGGCATTAAACACCCGTAGGTGTTCGCACACAGCCGTCACAAAGGCCTTTCTAGCAACCTGAAATGACTTCAAACTAGTCTTTTCACTTCTTTTGACAGGTTTTTCTGGTTGTTCACTTTCATTTGAAGAATGTGCTTCACATTTCTATTTTCAGCTCAGCGTCCCTTTAAGCTGTACCTGTTCTCGTCTCTTTCTTTTTCCTCTTATGAGCTGCACAATAGGTCTGATCCTCCCTCAGAGCCGTCTGTCTCCTCACTTCCCGGCTGAGACATTGACTACTTAACTGTCTCATGCTTTCACATTCAGCTGTCAGCAGCCTTGTATCATTGCCGCTCGGCAGCAGGATCATTATATCGACAATATACAGCATATTGTAGACACCCACGTTCCACACTGGCCAAAGCTATAATGAGTGACTCAACCTTCATACTTATGAGAGCGTGGCGGCGCTGCTTTTATTACAGATCTTCAATACTTGAAAATGCGCTCTGCAAAAGGGGGAATAATAAGCACTTGGCTTAAAAAAAGAAGCCAGTAGCAGAGGATTATATGTGCAGTTTGTTTTTATCTTGACAAATTGCTGGAACTCACTGAACAAAACACATGAATGTACTTAGCATGCATATTTTAATATATAAATCCCTGTGTTAGACTTTGCCATACCCAACCACAGCTGGCTGTGTGACAGTCACAATTTATAATACTTAGGCAATACTCACAGTCACTGAACCAATGAGCCAAAGTGCAAAAGGATGGAGTGAATTTTCCTTGCATCCTTCTTATTCTCTCTCTTTAAATAAAACTTTTTTCCTCACTGTTTTTTTTTTTTTTTTTTTATCTGTTCCTGCATTCTTTTCACTTTTCTCGCCACTCTGCTACTTTCACTAACTTCACACATACACTCACACGCATTCAGCCCACACACCAGACAACTCCTTCATGGGCTTCGTTTCGGAGGAGCTGAACGAGACGGAGAAGAGGAGCATCCAGCAGAACAAAGTCAACAACATGGCTGTGGTCTATGGGAAGGAAGCCAGCATGTGGAAGGTACTAGACACAAAAGAAAGATTTACACAGTTGATGTGTTTGGTTTTTCCTTCTTTTCTTTTTTTTTTGCTTCAGCAAGGTCTAATTACCCTTTGCTTGTGATTGCCATTTATATTCTGCATAGTGATCTAATATCTTTGATTAAAATGCTGTATAATCAGGCATCAGGTGTCATAGGATGGGTTAGACGCTGGCGGTACCAACAATTGGCACTTATCAATAATTAAATTAATTTGATTATACAATCGTCCTAGAGGGAAGATAGCTATTGGATTTCAAAAATTAAGATTGTTCACAACCTCCATTCTTAACAATCCAAAGCTTAGCATCTCTGCTGAACTGGTGACATAACCTGATATACAGGCAAGTTAGAAGAATGGTGCTCGGTTAGAGTATTGCCCCCTGTTAAGGTTTTTGAAAATTGCTCCATTAACCCTTTCATGCATGAATTATGATCCTTTGTGTCAGGATTTTTATCCAGTTTTTTAAATATATTTTCTCAGGGCATAAAAACAAAAGGTAAGGAAAAAAAAATTTAGTAAAAAAAAAATGTTTTTATTTTTTTTTTTTTAGGTGATCAGTTGTAATCTTCTCCAGATACAAAGTTGTTATTTGAAAAATACATCAGTAGTGTTGTTCTTTAGGGGTTATCTGGTGTCACAATATTTTTTTTTTACCTGCAAGAGTCGTCTACAGTAGAAGGAGGATCGATCGGCGTGCTTTTTTGCATTGTCGGACATGTTGGATTTAACAAAAATAATTTCTTGCATTTGCAGCTGATGGTCAGTAGTTGATAGTGTATTTTATGATGCACTAGTGTCCACTTCAGTGGTCTGTGTGCATTTATAACATAAAAATCCACAAGCAGCACAAGAAAATGGCTTTTAGATAGCTGTCCACTGTAGTGACCACTATGCATGAAAGGGTTAAAATGTATGTATTACTTTGTACAAAAACCTCTGCTGGTGATGAAAGCTTCAAGACGCTTTGGAGAAACTTCTAAATTCTTCCACATAGTTCCACTCTGTGAACTCTAAGCTTTACGTTTTTTGTCTTTATTTTGTGCAGGATTCAGACCATATAAGCAGCTTTATGTTCTTTGTGTGAATCCAGTTGAGTTTTCTTTGTTGTTTGTGTAAGATTGTTGTCTTGCCAATACATCCATTCTCATTTCATATTTATTATTATCCTGGAAGTCTGCGGCAGATTTTTATCAATAATGTTTTGGTTCATCTGGTGCAGCTTCACTATGTCGTTGCCACTTCCAAACTTCAATGATGATTTTGTGTTTGTTTTCTTTACCAGATTCTTAAATGCATCGAGTTGCTGGCATGTTTTTTATCAATTCAATATTTGTGCCAAAAAGCATCTAAACAGTCAATCAGGATGCGAATCATAAATATGCTTATCTAAAAACAAGTAAAAAAAAAAAAGATGCAATTGTGGCATCCAGGGATTTCCATTTAAAGAAGTAAATAGTTAATTATCTGAAATAACTGCAGGTTTTCCATTTTTCTCCACGGCTGGAGGCACTTTTGAAACAAATTAAATATTTTTATGACATTTACTTAACCGGAAGAGGAGTTGAGATGGAAAATATCTTCTGAATGAGCTTGCTGGCCAAAACAGTAACTTTTACTGAAGTTCAATAGTTTGACTTTAAATAATTCATCTTTCAAGACATACATTGTATAGTAGGAAATACTCACTGTTTGTACTACATAGTAAATGAGAAGATCATTTTAATGGATTATTTTTTTCACAAATAATACATTTATTAAGTACTAGTATGCAGTACTGCAACTGGCCTCCTGCTGTGTTTCGACTAGAAAACGTTGACAGCATTTTGCAAACCCCACTGTTAGTGCCATTACAGTTCAGATTCTTGGGGCTTTTATATGCTCAACTGTGCATTTTTAATTTGCAGACAATTTTCCTCTGAGAAGCTGCCTGCATCTTCCTCCACATTAAGTAGACGGAGCACCGCGGTGCCTTCATTCTTAAAATAATTATAAAGATGTTGTTTACTGCCTCCTGTCTGTCAGTCCTGTGATTCCAACATATCTGTTCATGAAAAAAGATCATAAGGTCCTGAAAATGTACAATGCTTTACCTGTGAGTGTGTCGAAGAAAGCATTTGTTTCATTATTTTTAGCTCCATCCTTTTTGTTTTTTAGCTTCAAATATTTTCTGAATTTCTTTTCTTGTGTTTTGTTCCATCCTCTGCTGTGGACTATTGGACCTGACTGGATGCTGATTAGCTTCAGGTAAGTCGAGTGTTTTCTTTTTTCTTCTTTTTTGTAATGCTATATATAATTTATCAACAATATGTAGCCTTTGTTTGTGAAACCAAAGTTTTTTGGCGATACATATCTGAGAAGTGTGACTCACATTAATATCCATCCAACTGTACTCTGACAGTTAGTTGGTTTCAGAAGTTCCCTCATTAATAAATTAAATTGACCATGCCTGACAAATCTCCTTAAACTAACAACTAGGAAAATTGCATCATTATCCAGAGAAACAGGCAAGATGCCCATGTTGACTCTTGAGGAGTAACAACATGTGGATCAGGTTGGAGAAACAAAACAGCTGGAAGGTTTGTAAACCACAAATTTTGCCTTTTATGGAAGAGCCGCAAGAAGAAAGCTGTTGTGGAAGGAAAACTACAGCAAATGTTTGCATTTTTGAGCAATGTGCAAAATGCTGAACAAAGAAAAATAAATGCAGCTTCCAATACAAATTATGGCTCCATTTCATCAATGTTATCAATGACTGTAAAAATCTGTCAACATCGCTATTTTTAGTGGGCACATAATTTTTATGACCCTTGAATAACATTTTGAGTTCACTCTACCACGGTGTCACATCATGATGCACCAAATGGCCGACACTGGAATCCTGCAGAGTTACCAGCATTCTTAATTCATCCCAAAAACTAACTCTGTTCATCACTCAGCCTTACAGAGCAACATGGTGTTGGCAGCAGCATCTTGTGGTGATGCTTCTCCTCAGAAACGACACTTGCACCGTCTAAAACACATGCATGTCAGGTCAGATGACTTTACTAAATTGCATTCAGATGAGACATGTGTCTTCTGGTCTGTTAAACATCATGCTTCAGTTTTTCTACTTGTCTAACATGCCCTGTTATCTGAACTAAACAGGTCAAAGCCTTTCAAGCTACTTCCTGAAGCTCCGTCTTAAGGAATAGATTTAGGACATGAGGGACAAACACCAGTTTATTTAGACTTACTCAGTATTCGTCCCTTTCCTGATTCATACTCGCATGTACACACTTAAGGAGAGAAATGTTATGTGAAGTTAAGAAATCTGAATCCTTACATGCCTCTGTTTCATTCGCAAGTTCATTGCTATTGTCTGCAGCACTTGGCGCTTGAGCAAATCTCCTAATTGGCTGGGAAAATCCTCACAGAGGAAACTATTGATCACTACAGCCTCCAGTTACTTTGCTGTGGAGGAGAGGAGGGGGTGTGCCACACAAAAAAGGGATATAGTAAGCTGCTTAATACCAGTTGGCAGATCAATTTAATGGTCTGGGTTGCACTCTGTTTTCATGGTTACATTTTGGTTGTTAACTGACTGTTGCTGGTTGTTGTAGGTTCTGTATTTAATTGATGCCTTTAAAGTGTGTCGTTCTGGTGTTCAGACTCAGGACATAAATTTATTTTTTTCTTTGGACTGATAAGTAGGGATGTGTCCACAGCTGGTAGTGAGCAGAACATGATAAAATATCAGATCCTAACTCTTAATAGGACAATTTCTTCAGTCTGTGTCGTTGTGATGGAGACCATGGGTTCCATCCCTAATAAATGATGATTGATATTATATTATGTTGAACTTATTTACAGACCAAATGCGTTTTGTTTCAGTTCTTTATTTCAGTTACATTGTGACATTTAGTTAAACATTCTTTCAGGCAGAGGGACTGGCCATCCTTCCTGGACAGGGGGATATCTCTTTGTTTCAATTTGAGGTCAATTGTTTGAGTTTTACCTTTTGGGTGTGTCTCCTCAGCAGGGTGGAGCAGCATGCTCCAGGTGCTGCTAAACAGCTCTAGAGCACTACCATTTCCAGTTAAGCGGGGTAATGCTCTGAAGTGTTAAGTTAAATGTATGCTTTGATTGATCTTAGTTTAGTCCTAATGATTTGCATGCATGTAAATATTTATTGGTACCATTTATTGCTTTTTTTTGTTAGGTTTGTGTTTGTTTCTTGTTTTACTTTATCACCACTTTACCTGGTATGAGTGTTGGAATTGCCCAAAGTATAAAAGCCAGCTTCTTTGTCTCACTGTGAAAATGGGTGTCGGTGTAACTGTGATCTGCAGCTCCAAATAAATCTACCTCGACTGCATTTTCTTGCCTTGCCTCCTTCCTGAAAGCAGAGCCTCCGCCGGCCAAAGTGACAGTCATGCTTTGTTAAAATCCCTAGTTAGTGATATTAACTGGGTTAGGACATATTTAAAATAAATTAATATTTTATTGCAGTAATAAAATCTCAGATTGGCAACTTTGGAAGAATAAAAAAATTGAAATGATAAGAAATAATTGTTTTTAACACAATTCAGTGGCACAGTTGTTGGTACTCCCACTGGCAATACTTTGCCAGCTTTTATCAACAAAATTAGTTCTATGATCTTAAGTGTAATAGAAAAAAATAAACAGAAACAAAAGAAATCTAAAAGGGCCAACACTGTTTCATGACACCGTAGAGGGTTATCGTCGGATTCCTGCATAAACACCTACATATATTCATTTATTGTGAATTGGCTGTTTTCTCAGTTTAACTGTTGGCCATATTTCAGGCGGAAATCCATGTAAAGGCTTTAAACAAGACGTCTGATACTTATCTACTTACTGTACTTAAGTCACACCGTAAGTAGGAGTTTTAATGAAGTTCAAGTACACAAATAGAAATCTCGTAAAAGAAATTGAGTCCTAACCAGGTGAAAGCTTTTACTGAAAGCAGATTTGTGTCTGTGTCACTCAAAAAAGGAAAGCTGCTCTTCATTTTTTCCACCTCAGAGGTGGAGAAATCTGGGTTTTTCTCTCTCTGCTGGATCACGTGAACACAAGTTACCTCCCCATCACAGTAATGTCTTCTTTAAGATGTATCTGGAGAGCAAATATAGTGTTAGATGTGGAGAGAAGCAGACATATCCAGACAGAAGCTGACACACGGAGACAGCTTGCACAAAGATAAAAGAAAACAGACTCAGCACAGTTTACTTGCTCTCAAACTCTTTAATCATTCTGTCCTCAGAGGTGTTTTTTTTTTTTTTTTTCCATCCAGCCTCCTGCCTTCATCTCTAATCCCTGATATCTCCTGTCTTTGTTTCCTGTCTTTCGTCCAGCAGGGCAAAGACAGTTTCCTGGAAATCCTTCATAAGTACATGGAGGTTCATGGGACAGTGTACTATGAGACCCAGAGACCGCCGGAGGTCCCGGCCTTCGTGAAGAACCACGGTCTGTTGCCCCAACACGAGCTGCAGCAGCTTCTCCGTAAGGCCAAGGCAAGCGACTGGAGTGGCTGTGACGTCTATAAATGATTTAACTAATTCTCACCCGTTACAACCTTTCTATTAATTCACAAACCGTAGATATAGATGCAGTTGTTGTTCTTGGGTTATAAGCATACTAGTGTTCTTGTTGTTTTTTTTCAGCTCTTCATTGGTTTTGGGTTTCCGTACGAAGGTCCCGCCCCTCTTGAAGCAATAGCCAATGGTTGCATTTTCCTGCAGCCTAAGTTCCAGCCACCCCACAGTTCACTGAATCACGAGTTTTTCAGAGGAAAACCTACATCTAGAGAGGTAACTTCAATAGGCTTTACTCTTCCTTTCAGACAGAAGTTAGGACTTTTCAGGGCTATGACTTAAAATCCTTCATTTTTCATCAGATCCTTTCAAATACCTGCTTGCAAGTTGTATTTTATGAGTCAACTGTGAGAACTTCAAATGTGCTCTGTATATTTTTTTTCAAAATCTTGTTTTTTCAATGTATTTACAAAGAGCGCCCTGGACAGCTTTTCTCGTGATCACAAGTTATAGATGAGGTAAATTAAAATGTTTAACACAACGTCTGCATTTCCTGAAGGTTTTCTCCCAGCACCCGTATGCAGAGGAGTACATAGGCAGACCGTACGTCATGACAGTCGACTACAACAACTCCCTCGAGTTCGATTCTGCTGTCAAGGAAATCATGAGGACCAAGGTACTGTCAGACTCACCAAAGACGAGAAAGAAAAAATATAAAACCTTTTAAATCCCTTTCCATCTCTGAGGGTCAGAAATGTTTTTTAAAAGTCTGAACATGACTGCTCTCATCTTCACCCTCAGCAAGATCAGCTTTGATATTTAATAGAAATATCTGCCTGACAAACGTCCTATTATATAACTTTTTTTAAAAATGTTTGCCCAGATAATAATGTGATAGCACATTTTTACTCTGTGATGTTAGAGTTGCTGTTCAAAGTAATGTAAAAATTGCTGCATTTTTTTCTCTTGAAAGCCTGTAAATAAAGCACAAGGCCTTATCTGCCTCCTTTAAACTTTGTTTAATGGTTCCTAAACTTTGACACAACAGCAGCCAAGCTTTACAACCCTGGGGTTCTCCAGAGCCTTATTTATTTCTGCGTGTAGGAAGCAGATGGCTATTACAGAGTGCGAGAAATGCAGAGCTGATAGAGAATAAGAGAATGCCAGCGACTGCCAGGAGCAGAAGAAAGGTTAATTAAGGAGTCAGCTGGGTAGATTAAATCTTTCTAGAAAGCACAAACACGAGCGGAGAGGATGGGAACAAAAATAGAAAGAAATGGGAAAATGAACACAGATGGAAATTGAGTTTGGGGATTCTCAAAAGCTTTTAGCTCTCATTAAAACTGAAAACCGGCACGAACTAAAGTAACAGTGAATAAACATGTCTTACAAACTAAATCACCTTAACAAAAGACTTACTATTTTATACTGTTGTAATCAATCAATCTGTGATCACCCAGCAGATTCCAGTGCCTCCCTGATACTTCTGCTTGTTTATTTGTGTCCGGCATCAATAAACTGCTTGTTTCTTGCTTGAGCTTTGAGCCAGACCAAGAGTTGGAGGCTGCTTATTCTGAGACACCAAAAACCACAGAAAATTTTATGAAAACCTCATTGAAAACACTTACATTTATTCAATTTCACTTCTGATTTTATTAGTTTACTAAAATAATGGATCAACACCAGCGCAAAACAAACTGTATCACCGTGTCTTATTCCTCTGTTGCTTTTTATATTTCATCCATGACAGAATTTAAGTCGGTCAATGCCCTCATATAGGCGCGCTTACACCTGATGTTTCTGCAGAATCTATAAATGAAATTGCTATCTCAGCTCTTAATTATCAGTTTCCTGTGCTAATGAATCCTTCTGTAACTGTTGTGCTGACTACCTGCTGTGCTGATGGTGCCTATCAAAGGTGGTTGGAGATCGTGAGGCGTTCACAAACACCGCTTGCTGTTTCAAACGGTGTTAATGAAATTAGATGGCGATATTAGGGCATCTGTTTGCAGCAATAATGGCATAAATAATGTGGAGTTAAGCTATCTTCCTGCACTGAGGAATAAAAGCACATGAAATATTGTGATTGAGTGTTTTCTGTAAGTCTTTATGTCTGATGTTTTCACTGATCAGAAAAGGTTGGATTTTTCATTTCTAACTGTTCGATCATTAATTTGGCTAAAAATTGTCCCCTTTAGGTCACCACATGATTTCTTCTTTAGTTATTATGACAGACTAATAAAACACTTAGAGAATAACTTTGCACAAGAATAAAGTAATAATGTTGTGACTTTCTTTTGATATTACTGCATCTTTATTCTCGGACTTTATCGTTGCTTCACTTGTCTTTTATTAGGTTCTGCTCAGTTCAGTCCACTTCCTGCACTTCCTTTGTGGATGGTTAGTTAGTTTCACCCAAACACAAAGGTTTTCTGAGCAGCTTAAACAACTTAAAAACAACTGAAAAGTCAGTCCTGCTTTCTCCCAGTCCTCCTGAGGTGGAACTCTGCTGGGCAGTCAGTAATTCTACAGAACCCATTTTAAGGCACATTTATTGTCTTTTTTCACAATAATGTATTCTCTCCACTGACATACAGTCGTATCAGTACTAATCCAAGCCAGCCAGTCCATCCTGCATGAAGCGAAACAACAGGAAGACAGCTGTCTGCATGCCCCTTTAACCATTTTGTAAAATCAGCAGACTAGATCAAGTCGGCATGGAAATTAAACAAAAGGTGACATCTATGATGTAGCACGACTGCGTGTGTGTGTGTGTGGATGATCCCACTGCTCCATCTTGTCTGTGTTGTCAGACAAGCTTGAGTTCTGCAGCACTAGCTGACGGCGCTGTCTCCATCTCCTCTGAGCAAGAGCTGATGGACCACTTCACCCTTCAGTGGAGGCACAACGCCTCAGCAAACACACCCACATTCAGATAATATCGCCGTACACACACACACACACACGCACACACAGCTGACACAAGGCCTTACCTACACATTACAGCCATTAACGTGAAGATGCGCACGTAAGCTCACACACACGCTGTGAGATGTAGAGGTTCATGCTCAGTCAGGCAGGACAAAGCAATCTCTGGCTGGCCGACAAATTCGTATATTCCAATAAATCCTTTTCCTTCTTTCCTTTCTTTCTTTTTTCCTTGTTTCTTTCTGGTTTTCTTTCTTCTTATCTTCTCTTGCATTTGATCTTTTTGACTTTATCTTTTCGTCTTTCTTTTTATCTTTCTTTCTGTCAATCTTTTTTTTTGCATCTTTGTGTCTGTTATGTCCTTCTTTCTGTCTTTCTGTGTAAGTTTTTTTCTTAATTGCTTTTCCCACGTTTTTGATCGTTTTTCTGTCCCTGCAGCACCAATAAACTGACCGAGAGGCATTTCATTGATTCATCGGTTCCCCATTCGGCTCTAATTAGTACATTTTTATTGCACTTTCAGAGGAATATTTTGAGCAATAACGTCTTTGTCTTTTTTTGGATGGTGCTTGAGTATTTTCATCCATAATGCAGGCTTTAAAATATCTCTAAGATCCAGCTTAATCAACATAATTTTGCAGTTTTGGCTGTTTTACATTCATCCAGCTTTGTGCCAGACTGTCAGCGTGTGTTAGACATAAAAAGAAGCACAAGTGATATATAGTCTTTCAAGCACACAGCTAATTAGGCCAGTCAAAAGTGTGTGTTAGTTGTAAAACTTGTATTTCACAGCATGGGATGATCTATCGGTATGCAAATAAAGCATAATGAATTTCAACACAGTGACACACTGTGATTAGGCTTTGCAGAACCTGACAATAGAAACATTCATCTGCTGAAATTAACAAGAAAAAGAGGCAATTTGCAGCAATTAGTGTGAACAATGAAAATCAAAACAAAAGTATATGTTAATGTTGGCAAAATGTCATAAAAATAACCTCCTGGTTGGATGCATTTGCTTGCGGTTTCCAGGTGGAGCCCTACTTGCCATATGAGTACACTTGTGAGGGCATGCTGGAGAGAGTTCACGCTTACATACAGAATCAGGTAAGATCCACTGAGCTTATTGGCAAAACATTCAATTTTACAAAATAATTCTTCTGTCTTCATCACCTTACATTTTAAGTGGCGTGGGACTGTATTAAAATTTCTGATTCTAACTGCAACTTATCTTATTTTGATTAAATAACCCTCTTTATTTTAATTCAAAAACCCTTTCTGCTGCTGAATTATTGAGACATGTGAGCTCCACTACAAAAGCTATTTATTGTTTTTAATCTGTTATTTAGGTAATTCAACCTTCAGATTGGTGCAAATGCTGTTATATTTATTCAGCTTTCAAGTGTTTTGTTCGTTTAACTTCTTTAGGAAAAAATACATCTTTAGAAATGTGGACTGTGCCATTAGCATGAGGAACGTCTGGTCCTGCAGCAGCATGTTTTGCATTAAGATGGTATTTTATGCTTCAGTAATAGACCAACTCCAATCTTTTTGGACAACTTGGACAATAATAGTCTTTTCCAGCGTCCCATCCGATCGTATTTTGAAACAAACTAACTCGCAGTCGGCCATGCGAAACGGGTTTGTCATCACTTTGTACGTCTGATTTACAGAAATTAAAGAAACAGAAATACAAATGCTCCGCTCGGAGATTTTGATTTTAAAGAAACGGGGATTGTGTTCAAATTTTTAACGTTAGAATCGATGTAATTAACTAATCAAACTTAACCCCTAGCCACAATTGTAACTGGACAAAGTTTGAAAATGTTTAAAAGTTGTGAATACATTTGCAAAGCATTGTACAAACATATTTGTCACACATGATAGAACAGGTTGAAACATCTGTTCGGTCACAGTTTGTTTTCCTTTCATCTCACTGAGATCTGTCAAACTGGCATTTCTTTGAAAAAAAAAAAAAAACAAATCTGTTTTTACCCAACAAGTAAATATGTAACCTTTTACAGGTTGTGCAAATGGTGATGGTTGTGTTGAACAGATTTAATGAGTCTGGACCCTTCATTACTTCACGTTAATGTGCCTCAGGGCAGTTTATGCCGAGGTATGCATCTGCTCCTTCTTCTCTAATCCTCAGTTCATTATGTGTAGTAATAATAAATAATCCTTGTCAAGGTGGGAAACAGCAGCTTACAGCAAATCATGCTGTTAATGTCCTAGATGTAACCATAACTGTTATGTTAGAGTAGCATAAGCTATAAAGCAGCACACAAAATGCCTGTATCACTGAGGAGAAAAGCATTTTCTGGCTCAACAGAGGAATAAGCTAGACTTCTAGAGACAGTAAATCATTTATATAAGGTCTTCTTCTACTAGTTTGCAATTTCACACCACAACCGCTGCACAAACTAATTTGATTCTTTTTTTCTTTTTTTTTTTTTCTAGGACTTCTGTGTGCCAGAGCCTCCCTTCATTCCAGCCAATTTCTCCAGACGGGGATCAGCCAGTGGCAGCCGGGTAATCAGACCTCTGTTTGTGCCCCTGCCCAACTCCACGGCCTTTGGCTGGGCGTCCAACGTGACAGCTCCCGCGGCTTGGCCTCCTCTCAGCTCTCTCCGACTGCTCGTGTCTCAGGAGGGCCAGTCTTGTGTTGAGGCCTGCCAGTCAGCTGGCTTCATCTGCGAACCCACTCACTTCCGCTTCATCAACAGCAAGGAGGCTCTGCGGGGGTAAGCAAAACGACAGGAAAGGAGACATTACACTGAAACACAGAAACTTAACTGTTTAAAGAACAGAACTACCAAAACTGGCTTTATGCTCTATAAGTCAGTAGCATTTTTATGTCCCAGTCGAATCTCGTGTTTTAGATCGGAGTCCAGATCAACACATTCTGTTAGTCCTTGAATTGATTTACAATTGTATTACTTTTTTTTATTTTTCTAAACTCTAAACTACTCAGATATGATGTTTGTTGTACATAAAATAGATTTAAAGTCGGATATTTAGTATTTATTGAAATACTATTGAAAGAAAATAAGCCTTTTGGGCCGAATTTTGAACACTAAATTGCAGCAAAGTTCATTCAATACAAACATATTCCACATCGGTGATTTAAGAAACATTAATAGTCTACAAGGGGTCAATGTCTCTCACTAAACCCTGAAAATCTTTTACCTGTTTATTATCTTTGGTTTTATGTTAGTGAGAACATTTTGTTCAGATCAGAATTGATCATCATTATGATAATCAATGAGTCATTTAAAAAAAAAACTTTCTAGTGTTAGCCCATGACGTCAACAAGCTGTTAGGAACATATCTTAATAATGAGCAAGACGTGAGTTTATTTAAGAATGTTGAGTCAACTTTAGAAGCAAAGCTATGGCTGTTTTAGTAGATGTGTTGTCAGAAACATTCTAACTGCTTTTTAACTAAATGAAATTGTAATTTTGAGGCTGTTCTGATGAAACTCTTGTTGGGTTACTCTAAAAACGTTAAGAAAAAATTGCAGTAAATTTTATGATAAAACCTATGAGCGAGTCCAGGACTCCACAATCACAGCACCGATGCTGATGAAATGTTCTATGACTTTTGACTGGACTCTGAACTTAATTTTAAAGCACATACTTGGCTTTTGGTTTTACTAAATTGAATTTACTTTGAAATCAGAAAACGGTATCGGCAAGAAACCTGAAATGACTCAGATTAGCAATGAAGCAAACAATTCTTGATCAGGACGTCCGTAAAGCTTTGATTGTAGCTGGGAAGCAGAGTCTGAGTGAGTTAAGGATCCGGAATTCAGCAGTCGTATGTCGGCTCAGAATCATTTTAGTAAGCAAACATAAGATTTTTTTCTGAAGGGGATGGAAAACACGACACTCAGTTGGTGGAGTGTGACTCTCTTCTCCTAACATCTCCCTCCAGACAGAAGCTCTGTTCCTCAGCTTTCTGGGAATCTTTCATGCTCCAGTGTTTGTTTACCTCGTCTTGCGGTGCCACTCCTGTTTGCTTCTGCTCTGCTCTTCATTCTCGTCGCTCGGTTAATTTCCTCCTCTGTCGTTGCATTTGTAATGTGATAATAGTGAGTAATTTTTTTAAATTTTCTCTAAATAAAATAAAGTTTCACTTCAAAGTGCAGATGAATAATATTAGAAAAACAGAAAAGAATGATGTTATTGTTAAATACTGCACTATTGTTTTTGTTTAAGCTGAATTTTTGCAAATCATAACTTCTATCACTTCAGTTTTTCTTTAGGCAGTTGCAATATACTTAAGTTAGTTTGGAACCAAAATCTGTAATTGACTTTTATATTTGGAACAGTTTGGTAACTTTTAAACCCTAACATTAATTTAAGAGATTAGGAACACATCAGGGGACGTGGTGGGGAGGCTTTTTTGTTTGCCGAATCTCCGGTGTGACGATGGGAGATTTTTTTACCACTTTTTGAACCTGTAAGATCAGAATAAATTAATTTTATGTTTTCATCTAACTTGTAAGAGATTTATAGCTTTTGTTCTATGTTTTCACTAGAAATAAACGACACATATTTTTCAAACAATCACGTCAGAAGTGTGTTTATGAAACAAGTCACCCGTTGACACCCATGGCCTTTCCTGGAAAAAAATGTGTGATTAAGCTACATTTTTCTAACTCGTTTGCTTTTCACCCATAATAATTAAAAGCCCAACTTGACTTTCTACTCCTCAAACAGCCTACCAAGTAGTACATTTACACGGCAATGGCAGAGATTTGATTCATGAAACAGCATAATCAATTTTTTTTAATATATTTTTTTGTATGTACAGCCACTCCCACTTGTAGCTTCATCCTGTATTCAGACGTGTACTCTTGTGCTTTACCCCTCAGGTTGGAGGTGCAGTGCGAGGTGGTGGACTCAGAGATCAACCACATCCTCCCGGCGTTCTCCGTGATGCGTCGGGAGTGCAGTCTTCAGAGGGAGCCTTTGCTGTTCAGCTGCGCGGGCCGCTCTCCTAAATACAGACGCCTTTGCCCCTGCAGGGACTTCCTTCCAGGGCAGGTGGCTCTTTGCAGAGACTGCTTATAATGATGGGAGCGACACAAAAACAAAAGACTTGGATTTAAGAAGGAAGCTAAAGAGCTTGACCTTGAACTGTTGCTGGATAGTTTAATGAATCGTTTGTATGAGGACGGCGGTCGCTGCAGGAGGCTACTGACAGCAATCACACTGAAAGGCAAAGCCTCAATCCAGTAAACTTTCACATTACCTGCACAGTGAAGACACATCAAACATTTTATTCTGAAGCTTCACCTCCATAATACTGGGCGTACGGTCTCACTCCATGATGGAGTTGTCATGGAGATGGCAACCTCAGGTTAGTATCCAACCTCCACGCCGCGCTCAGACAGAGGACGACGGACGCACAGCTTATCTCTCTTTCTGTTCGACCCTCCTTGCACTGATGGATATTTTTCAGACTGCAACCTCATTCTGAGGCAGCATCAGCGATTATTCTCTCTGAGAAGAAAGGACAAACACACAGGGCAGCTCACAAGATTATTTTTCAATAAATAAGCCTTCATATCTCTCAGCTGGATTTTTAAGAAGGTCTTTGGACTTTGTGATGGAAAAATCATAAATAAAGATAAAAAAAAAAAATCAGAACGGTTCAAAGTTTTGAGGTGGTTTAAATTGCCTGCATTCCTCACTTTTCTTCTTAAAATCCAAACACGCACAAAGAGAACATCCAGAGTTTACAGGAAGGTCTGCACAGGGATTTAAACCTTAGAGGCATCAAAACAAACATGTATCGTATTCATTAAAGATTTGTGAATGATTAAATGATAATCACTGTTTTCGTTTATTTATTTTTTTAAATGAAACAACCCCATTTGAATCATAAATAATGTAGAATTAGGTTTTATACTAACTACAAATAGCTAGTTTTACACCTTGAAAAAAAGAAACTTGCAAAATATATCAATAACTGATCTTCTTCATTCTATTAAAGTGCAATCTGAGTCTTTAGGATTCATGCTTTTAGTTGTTTTCTGCACCAGGGAACTATTATACAAGGCTACAGTATATAATGGTGCCTTCGCCGTCCTTCAAAGGCAGCATTATATATAATGTGGCCCTCAGACACAATTTGTAATTCTATAACAAATTTAAAACGGGACAAGATCTCACTGTTTCAGCAAATGTGGACTTTCTTTACCGAATCCATCAGATTTATTACAAAATGTCTGAAAAAACTCAGTTTCACTGAAGGAAGATTTTACTCATGTAAGAAAGTTTTTAGTTTTTAAATCAAATCCACAACAAAACACTCGCATACATGGTTCACCTCTGCTCTTGTTACTTGAGGATCCATTTTTTTTCATAGGTTGGCTAAATTTAAAAAAAAAAAAGCAAAGTTGCTTAATAATGCTACTGTGTAAGTCTATAATAGTGCAAGACACAGGGCAGCATGGAGATTCACAGGACAAACAACCATGCAAACACACACCCACACCCACACACACACCTAAGGGCAATTGAGAGTAATCAATTGACCTAACAGCCATGTTTGTGGACTGTGGGAGGAAGCCAGAGCACCAGGAGAGAGAAAACCCACACATCCAAGAGAAGACCATGCAAACCTTCTGCAGAAAAAGCCCTGGTCAGTAGAATAATAATAGGATCTCTTATTTAAAAGCTAATCTACACACTGCTTAATGGTAAAAGTTGTGCAATATAATATATTTGATGGGAAATACAGCTTAATACTAATTCTAATCAACAATAATTAAAGTTATCTAATTATTGTTAGATAATAATCTACATTATTGATACTTTATATTGATATTTTGACATATCTATGTCAAAATACCTTTATAATTTACTCTTTAATGGCTCGAGTTAGCTTTGTAAGAAATGCATCTCTAAAACCTTCACTGCTTCGATTCATGTTTTAAAAATGATTTTCTAAGTGCCTTCTTACGCTCTTCCAGCAATGTTTATTAGATGGAATCCCAATCGCAGAAAATACTTTCATTCCAAATATCTCAGGTCCTTGGCAGAGGATCATTTCAGTGGATGGACACACAGCTGAGGGTGCAGCAGCTGAAGGCAAGGTTCCAATGTAATACTAGCACAAAGATTTCACACTGCAAATTAATTGATTCACATTATGCACAAACTCGGCAGCAGAGATGAGCATATTTATTGACTAAGAATGTTTTCAAGAACACTCAGCATTCTGCATAAAATTTTGTTTCCCTTCTATTACCATGTAACACGTTAATGACTTGAAAGACATAAATGGACAAAAATTACAGACCACTAAAACTGATCAGTTTCTGTGATTTTACTTTTCATAGGTACATGTTTGAGTAAAATGAACGTTGTTCTTTTATTCTATCAACTACTGACAACATGTCTCCAAAAATCCAAGCAAAAATGTATTTTCAGAAAATGAGAAACGGTCACAATAACGAAAAAGATGCAGGGCTTTCAGACCTCAAATAATGCAAAGAAATCAAGTTCAGATTCGTTTAGAAACAACAACACTAATGTTTTAACTCAGGAGGCGTTCAGAGATCAGTATTTGGTGGAAAAACCAGGAGGTTTTCAATGGGTTCAGTGCAGTGGACTCTTAATATTTTCCAGAGCTGTGTATATATGAACCCAGATATTTTATACAAGAAAGCAGCTGAATATCTCATCGCTCCTGAGAGTGAAGCATCATGTATCACCGTCGTTCTGAACTGAATGAATTGGTGCGCCTGTACTCAAAGTACCGGTGAAACCAAACCAAAGAAGGTTAAGCAAAGATTTATAGGAACCATGAGATATTAATCAACCTATAAACTCAGGGCTTTCCATTTAACTGAGTTATCTACTTGCACAATGACTTTCAGAGAACCTTTACAACCAGATGGAGACTTTTTTCCAGCAGCAGCATTTTCCCTATTTGAAGGGCATACGCTATCTTTTCTTTTGTGCATGCAGAAGTACCACATAACACAATTCTACAGAGGAAATGGTCTGTTAAAAATGTCTCCGGGCTACATTTCCAGCAGGATCTGGAGTGTTTTCTTGGTAAATAACTGAAAGAAATGTATAAATCCTGGACAAAATGCATAGCACAAAATACATAGACTTCCACAGTAGCTTAGCCCGCAGAACACACAACGTCAAAATCTTCAAACTGTTTTGTGGGCCAATTTATTTAAAGTGTTTTCTGTCTCGAATGAAACTTTTTTGTTGTTTTAAATTGATTTCTTTTGTGCAGTTTTACCAAAGAGAATAGCCATTGTTCCAGTAACATTACGAAAGCTGAAATGACAGCGAGGAGAACCTCCTGCATTCATTTCAGTCACAGTCACAGCCGGCTGTGAAGCTTGTGAGACGTCGCCTGATGCAGTACGATAGTGATTCCTCAGTAGGAGACATTACCGCAGCATCCATCACTAAAACTGCTTCTCTGCTTCCACTTCAAGGACACGACTTTCACTTCTCTAAAGCTGCTGTTTGATTTCTAACAATAATCAACAATTTATGCTCTCCACAGTTACTGTATGCTTAGATCAGCTCCCAGCGTCTTGATTAAACCAAACATGGATGGGGTTAAACAGTGTGTTCTTTGTGGGGAGCAGAAAAAGCAGATGAATAATTCACCATTCAGGCTCCTGATCGTCTCTGACAAACAAAACAGGACTCTTACTTTTGCCAGACTCTCAGCAGTGCAGTGAGCAAGCTTTCAGAATTAATGTGACCAGACAGGTAATTAATAATTAACCGAAATATTATTGCAATCAATGCTCTTTCAAGTAATTTAAAGAAGCTATATTAAATCTTGGAATCTTTGTTCCACTGCAGTTTTTTTTTTTTGTCTGTGGATGTTGCTCCACTTTTTAATGAGAACTGCTGTCCTCAGAAACACTGACACTGGGAGTCTGCTATGATAAGTTCATATGCATTGAACTGGTTCACATTTATTTACATTACAACCTAAAAAAAAACTCAATGTATTTTATCAGAAAGCAATCTGACAGACCAAACTAAAAGTGATGGATAATTGTGAAGTGGAAGGAAATAATTTGGAAGTAAAAGTAACTTCTTTTTTAAATAAAAAAAATTTAAAAAGAGTGGTATTCAGTCTTATTTCCTCTGATAATCATGAAATTCACGGACACTGACAGGACAAAGTTTGATGCAGGATTAGGTTATAGAACTATAATCCAAGCTTTGAACATCAAAAAAAAGAGCTGCTCAATCTCTCATCAAAAAATAGAGAGTGCAAACCTAACAAGTATCCTCCCAAAAGCACAAGCTAGGTCAGTGAAAGAATCTGTTGACCCATAACAAGGACTCACACAAACCTTATGTGTGTCGGAAAGCTAATACTGCACCAGAGGCCATCAGGAGGCCTGAGAGGTTGCAGTTCTGTTCCAGAAACTAACCAGCCAGTGTTTCTTTTTTATCGGTTCATTTATTTACCCCATAATGCTGCAGGTGTCAGTCTGATACTTTGAATACTAAGGGGAGATACGAGCATCTTCTCCCATTTTGAAAAAGAAAGGAACAAAATGGATCGGGGTAAATTAGCCAACATGCAACAAACAAAGGAGAAAGAGATGGGAGGAGCTGAAAGACTTCAGTACAAGTACATGATTAAGTAAAATCAATCTATACTGCCTGACCAGGAAAAGCCACACATTTTTATTACAGCAAAAACATTTTAGGAGAAAGTCTGAATTCAAAGTAAAAACATATATGAATGCAAACTAAGAAAGTTTGAAAAAAAAAATGCAATTGATTTCACTTGCTGTGTGTTTAGCGCTTTTCTTAAGTTGACTTTTTATATTACGTTTGTGTTCAAACACTGTGAATTCTTTGCAAAAGAAAATTGATTATTGTTGTCGTCAAGCAGCAGAAGATGTCGCGGTGTCACCTGCGGACGTGAAGTTGTAAAAGAGTAGAAGTGAAGGGGTGTGTGTGTGTGTGGGGGGGGGGGGGGGGTGTGTGGGTCGTGTTCTGTTTAGCAGTGTTTACTGTCTGAATGGAAGCTAAAATCTACAGAGCATCCTTGTTTGGCGTAGTATCAGCTCCATTTAGCCTGTCAGCTGTTAAGGAATTTTAATTAGAGCCACATCTGAGCGTATTATTTATGCTGTTTTAATAATAATTAAACAGTACAAGAACAGACTGACACGCAGCTGAATAATTACCGAGCCAGAGAAGATAACATAATTGTTTCGAAGCACGTTTGTCATAAAATACCATCGCTTACCTGAAAACTGTCAAAACGCAGACATGAGGTCACAGCAGCACAAAAGAGCAAACGCGGGCACACCCAGACACATCCAGCGCATCTCTTCAAGGAACACGTGTTGTCTTTCATTAAACCTACATACACACTGTCGTACTCTGCAAGCACGGACAAGTTAGACGCAAACTTCATCAGTTTCTTCCATCCACTTTTTTCTTTTCTTTACGTCAGTTTTTTTTTTTATGCATAACTGAAGTTCAGTGAGCATGGAAGAGCCTTCATGCTGCTTGATTGATTAGTAGCTCGTACACCGTCAGGTTCCTAATTAATGCTTCCTCTGATTTTTGCATTTGAATTTATTGCAAAATGCTTTTAATATTCAGTGCTTGCAGCAGAACGTATGAATTGTTGTTTTGAATTGCACTGTGGGTTTGTGTTCGTAAGAGCTTCCCCACAGAGGCAGAGACAAACCCTCGTGTCTTTGTAGTACTTCCTCGTGTTTCCTGGCACGGAGCTTTAATGAAGCCGACTTCCCTTTGAAGTGCATGAAAAAGAGGGTGGTCATGTGGTCAGATCCCCACTGGGCTGTTCTTATCAAGGTGGAGTGCATCTACCTTCACTTCACCTCAGATGCGCTGCTGTCTCAATCGCGCCCACTGCCAGCAATGGTAATTACCAGATCTGGCATGTGTGTTTTTGTTTTGTTGGGGGGGTTTTTTACCTTTAAGTTGATATCTTAAGTTGATATCTTCTCAAAATAGCACACACCTTAAAAATTACATCTTGCAAAAACAAAAAAGGTTAATAAAATACTGTGGAACCCCCTGGGGGGAACGGGAATTTTTTTTTTTATTTTGCTTTTCCTTCCAATAAATTAGCAAATACACCCTTGGTCTATTTTGTATACATACTCTCTTAAAAAGCCTCAGTAAAAAAGTATTTATTCTTAACTCTTTTATGCAAAAATTAAATAGTTTGGATGTACTTTTTCTCTCTTTCCTTCTTATGGAAAGTTTCTGTTTACATCTTGCAAGGGATGGAAAGAGATAGAAAGCCCATGTTTGGCCTATTTTGCTCTTACATTTTGCACAAAGGTAAAATGTGCAAAATGCAACATTTTGTGGTGTGGTGCATTTCTATCCTAAAGAAAAGAACATAAAACATCAGCTATCTCACAGATGAGATATGAACATACATGGAAAAACCTTACAAAAACCTCATATTAAAGCAGAAAGTACAGTGGCAACCGTAAGAGAGATTTTCACTATTCAATTATTCCGCAGGAACTGTGTTTGAAGGACAGTAATAGGCATCCTTTGTCAATTCATTTGTCCAGCAGTAATAAAACTAAATAAAATATCATCACCTTCCTAAAGTCATTTTTGTCAAAAAAAAAAAAATAATTAAAAAAGAAATCCCCTTCTTATTGTCAAAAGATGATTTAGGTAACAAAAATAAAAATCACTTTTGGCAAAAAATGAAACGGACCATTATTAAAGGAAGGTGACGATGTGGAGTATTAAACAGAGCTGTGTCTGAAGACCACAAATTGCATTCAGGGCAGGAAAACACAAAAAGAGAGGTTGTCTTCTTCCACCACTCTGAGAAAAATAATTACATTCAGTTCTTTTTATGTTGATGTGAATATTTCATGTATCCTATTGGTCAAATGTCTTGTCTGGACTCCAGTGAGCTCATTTAATTCATCATTTAAATAAAATGTTTTATACATGAGAAATGACTTGTTGCTGTTATTGCAAACATTGCCAAGAAACCGGTTAGGTTAAAAAAAAAAATAAAAATACACCCCAATATGCACAACTAGACACACACATGCAAACACAATAAACATAAATGGAAAGACAATTTCATGAACCTGGCAGAAGCTACTGGCCTTTGTTCCTAAGCTGGACAGAAGGGCTCCTGCCGCACAGCCTGGGCTAACGGGTAGAAAACATCCATCAGTAACTTTACTAGCCTCTGCTCACAACCAAATGTTCAAATAAAAGCTACTTTGTGGTTTATGGAGCATAACAGAATTTCTGGAGTTACCTTGACCTCCAAGTTTGGAAAAAAAACAAAAAAACAAAACAAAACAAAAAAACTATGTGGTTACTGACACTTTGCAACTACGTCACTAAATCATTCCAGGCGCCATGATGGACGTAGGAAGTGAGGGACGGCAGCATTGAACAGAGCGTCTGAAATTGTCTTCCAAAGTTGTTTTTGCCAGTTTATACTTGTTCAAGTCAAATTAATTTGTCTGTGAATGTGACACACCTGGTCGGGGCTCAAAGAAGGTGGGATTTATAAAGGTTGGAAACGGCTAGCTTAGAAAACCGACCCATACTGCCTGGCTTCTGATGTGTTGATCAAATCACCAATTTTTCCTGAATTCACACCGCATGATTTATATCATGTCATAAACGGCATTTCCCCTTAAACCAGAGTAACCGTAAAAACGCATAAAAGACGAGATGCTAACCAGTTTTTTCCGTACATGCTAAGCTACGTCATCTGCATTGTTTCCATGGTTACTAACGGTGTCGGTCTTCGATATGGGCAGTTGCCCTGGGTGACATAATGAAGGAGGATGTGCAGCTAATTGGGAGTAGGAGCCCTCTGCATGAAGCTGAGAAAACGGAAAGTAGATGATGTGCTTTGTTTGGATATGATCTGCATTTTATCTCTGTCCTGAATCTCATAATTTCCTGCATTTTGATTGGGTGGGAGAAGACGGCGCCATCCAGGCACAAGCCCTTCTGTCTCAAAAAAGACCATTCAGGTTCACCTTAAATTTGGTTACATTTAGCCTCTTCATACCAGTTCAATCCAATTACAAATCAAGTCAGAAATGAATTAGAAGGGAAGATTTAATTTTTTAATATCTAGTACAACGCAAAAGTATTCAATCCCATTAAATAGTTTCAGATTTTGTAAAGTTGCAACAACAAACTTAAGTATATTTTTCTTGGGTTTTATAACAAAACAATACACAGTAGGACATACAGAATTACAAAGTTATGAAATATTGTAATGCAAGATTTAAGCATTTATTTCCTGAATTTCCCATGTGCGAAACAATAAAGGCTTTTCCCATTCACTTTTTATTAAGGTTACATTTCTGTGTTACGTTTTAATTTTAAATATCATGCTTTCATTAACTGTAAGTGGAAAATCATCATAATTAACAGAAATAAAAGCTTCCAAACATCCATCTATGTATTTAATTGATATATAATGTTTTATAGTCACGACTGATTAATGAACTCCAGTTCCAGAAAGAAATTTACTTTTTAATAATATTCTAATTTACCAACACGAAACTTCACTTTGACAAAAAAAAAATATTGAAGTGTTTAATATCACAGGATCTCAAGTAACAAGATCTCATGTCAGTCACACTCTTCATAATCGCTTATTAAAATAATCTGGAGTTAGGTTCTGTTTTTAGCTGGACTGAATTTAACAAATTATCACCACAGACTGAAGATGAGATTTAACAGGTGAAGCCGAATCAAAGCTGACTGCTGGACCACGTTAATTATAAAACTGCTAACAAACGAACTTCGGTGCCTTTGATTGGAGGTTCTTTTTCATCACCACACATGAAAAATGTGAACAAATTCTCAGCCGGTGCCTGCAAACCTAAACAGTCACTACAATCAGAAATAAATCTCAAAAACAAAAGAACAAAGCATTCCTTAGAGATCAACTTGAAGAAGGAGAGCTGGGGGTGGGGGAAAAGGCAGAAGGCAGTAGTTTATTGTAAGACTCAATTGTTTGAATCAAAAGGAAACATTTTAAAAGGTGAAACACGGGAGCCGGTGGAGAAACGGTAGAGGTCGCAGAGGAGGACGAGGGAAGGAAACGTTAAAGAATGAGTAAAGAGAGAAAACGAGGGGAGAGATGGAGATCAGAGCCACAAGAGGCTGACTTTATCCTCGTCAATAATGCAAAGGTAATTGGCTGACTCCTCCTGAGTGCCGGTATGAGCCTGAATAAATAAAGCCGTGTGTAAATAAGAAAGCTGCTCAAATATTTAAAGTGAAGCAAATCAATGGCAGACGCCCCAGGTGAGAAAAGAAATCCCTGTTTTCTCCTCCACCTCCCCTCTCTCACTCTGTCCCCACTTCTTCTTTTGCTTCTTCTTCTCAGCATTAAACAATGAGGCAGGTCACATGTGGCTGGAGTACTGCTAAAACAATTATGACGCATAACAATTAAAGAATAAATATGTGCATTTTATTTTTTTCTTTTTATGCATATCTCCTGTCTCTGAGCTGCTTCTGATTCTGTTTGCATTTATCCCTCTTCTCTTCTCTTTGGTCTTTCTTTTTTTAGGATCAGTAAAAAAAAAAAAAATCAGTAGTGACTTTCTAAAGACAGGGTTAAACATCGATAGGCAAATATTTATTTTTTACAGCTTTGAGTTCAATTTTGTTTCATTAAAACTGAACTAAGTCTTACTTTAGGACCCCTCCCTGCACTTAAGCCAGAGTTATTAATGTTAAGCGAGCTAAAACTTAAAAATAAGTCACTAAGACCAAATTTAAACTTCTCACTATGAGGAGCTTTAGACATAATGATTCAAAAATCAAGAACTGCTTCTCCGCCACATCAATGCCTTTAACAGTAAAGAAATTGACTTTCTAAGTGCTCTGCTGCTGTTATTTTAGACAAAAGGTAGAAAGAGAAGTTGATCGACTCTGCCCAGCATATCGAGGTTGGTTGAAATGGGTGTGTACATTCTCTGGACGAAACGCCATCTGCAGCCAATCTGTACCAATCCGTCACTGGTTATTTACCATTAAAAAGGAGAGCTGCAGAGACGGATATCAAGCTTTATTTCAATACGTCCTCTCAGGTTGACAACCGTCAAGTAAAAGTGCAAGGTCAATTCAGTCACTTGTGAGGAATTAAGGAGAAGTATTTGCAAATTGTCTTTTTCCTCTACCCTCTCTCAAGCAGAAAATGATCCCTTTCATAGAGACGCAGGGTGAAAGAGAGATGAAAGACGGCGGAGGAGTCGGGAGCCCGCCAACACGAGGCTCCAGTTTCTTTCTGAGGATGCTCAGTGGGGGGGCGGAGAAGACGAGGATGCGAATCAGAGCATGTTTAACATGCATTCCGTGCTTTCAGTCTGATATCTGAATGAACCTCAAACCTCCGATCACCTCAAACTCTCACCACAAAATAAAAACAGCAGCGGTGGAACACCTGAAGACAAGGTTCACAAAAACTAAACCAGAAAGTTCTCCTGAGCTCAGATATCAGCGCTTCAAGATTTCTGTAAGATTTCTAACCATCTCTGTTACTCTTGATCTGCAGCTCTTAGAAATAATATCTTCTAATCTCATGCTGGTCTAGTCAAAGCTCTTTCTCTACTGTTCATTTTATCAGTCTGAAGGGTATGGACCACTTATTGGTATCAAAATATCCCAAAATGTTTTTAAAAAAGTAACATTTTAGACCTGCTAAAATTTTTCTGAGACCTTCCTGTCTTTTAAATTTATTTTAAGAATGAATAAGTCTCATAATCAATGAAACGTTAATCAACAATTTGATATGTAATGACAGCAAAATGTAATGTTTCAATTGTTGACTGTGTTTCTATGACTTTGCTTTTTTTATGTTTCTGTGATGTAAAGCACTTTGAAATGCCTTGTTGCTGAAATGTGCTATACAAATAAAATTTGATTTGATTTGATTTGATGAATAAAGACTGTTAGGCTGTGGAAACCGAAAGAGCACCGTAAAGTAGCAATATTTGAAACTAAAGTTGGTAATCAACAAGCAGCATGTCTCTTTAAGCATCTGACTGAAGGCTAGCCGAAACTTTGGTAATTTAGTCTGATAATAGATCCGAACACAGATCAGCAACAGAAGGACTGAAAAATTAGAATCATATTATTTCATCAGTCCAGCATGAGTCTGATCATAACAGGGTGGCAGAACTCTAAAACAACTTTGAGCAAGGTTGTAAATTATCTCTGTGTGACAGTACTGCTTCAATACATGGTGCAATCATATACAAACATGGCAAAGACTAGACAGCTTTTTTTATATCCTAATACATAAAACATTTGAATACATAGAGCTTGAACTTTCTTTCTATATTGACAGTAGAAAGGAGCAGTGGGTTACCGGATAATCAGCATCTATTATTTGCAAAGTTAATTGTAGGTGCTCTAACGAGTTGCTTGTTTAAACCAAAATAGTTGCTGATTAACATAAATAAAAGATGAATCTCTTGCAAACAGCTTGAAATGATTTTAGAGAGTTATTTGTAGGGTGTCAGCATCAGATGAAGTTGCAGCACAAAAATCCTGCACTTCAAAAATGACCCTTAAATTTTAGATTTTTATTTCAATTCTAAAATAACAACTGGTTGAACTTCTGAGGTTATCGTTACTGTAATATATACGCACACAAATGTATATACATAGGTTATTTTTATTTTAGATTTTAGCAGTGTTTCTGTCTTGTTTCCAGTCCCTTTCCCTGGTTTCTGTGTCCTCTGCTGGTTTGTAGCTGCAGAATAACTTCAGTGACTGATTCTGTGCACCTGTGGCTCATTACGCTTTTTGCGGCGTATCCATTGCGGTTTCGCTTCCCGGTCCTCACCAGTCCATCATGTTACCTCATCTGGATCTCCTGCTGTCATCTTTCTGCCTTTAAAAGGAATCAGCAGCAAAGGTTTCTCACTAAAACTCTGGCTCAGCCCCATTGTGAGTTCATTCAAACATCTGTTAGTACCAACTCTCATGCTGAGCGCCCTGTCGCTTGTTTCATTATTAATGTCGAGCGATGTTACAGTTTATTTTTACAACTAAACCTCTCTGTTCATGCTAAGTAGTAAATCAAATTTGACATTTTTGAATAAATAAAAAAAACTTAACGTACCATTGAAATCAACCTTTTTATTTACTTAGTGAGCAAATTTATGATCAAATTTCAGTGATCATAAGTGACCAAACAGTCATTATCTGAATTAATCAGAAAGTCATCGTTCTGTGTCAGCTTGAGTCAATCTGAGTTCATGGGAGTAGATCTTCATCAGTGCAAACAGAGTCCAGAGGAAACTTTTGGATCAACATTGTTAGACTGTTTTTCAGACTCCAGTTCTCCCAACCCAGAAATGGAGTTAGACCAGAGAATACTTGGTAACCCTGAACAGGAGCACCTAGGTTACATACTTTAGATCAACATTAGATTCTTATGAAGCCTAGGCGCAAATTCAAGCTGGAAGACTTCTGCTTCACCTGCTCCATCCCATCACCACGTCACGCTCATCGCCGGACCTCGACCGCCCCGGGGGAAGCATCGATGGTGCTCATCTGAGTTCACCGCAATTCACTGCTCAATCTTCAGCCGGGGCCCGAGCGCCAAAGAACTGTTATTCATTTTGTCAATAAATCTGTTAAACGCTCCTTTTCTCTGTCTGAGTCTCTCCAGATTGAATTTCTATTTTGTTTGTATTTCTTTTTAATTCCTGTAAAGCACTTTTTGCTCTTTCTTTTGGTTTGTTATTTTGTTTGTATTTCTTTTTAAATCCTGTAAAGCACTTTGTATTGCCTTGTTGCTGAAAATGTGCTATATAAATGAAATTACCTTTACCTTTACTTAACACAAATTAATGCAAGAAAGAAAACCTGTCTCAAAATCAGACTTTAAGTTTCCCACGAATATGGAGTTTCAGCAGTTTACATCCAGCATTAATAATTTGTTGCTGACTAATTTTACAGGAAACAACAGAAAAACAAGCTTCTGCCTCATGAGAAAAACGTTGATTTGTAATGTAAGATTAGATTTTCCTGTAAAATAATTTATTTTACTAACAGCTAGGAATGCACTGAGCACAACAAGCTACTGCATGGATTTTATTTACAAGTAATGTGTGTTACTTTTCTAAGGCATTCTCATACAGACTTTACTGAATATTTTTTCCTTTAATTGTTCACATGTGCTGTTTGAGCAGTATGGATTAACTATGTTTAACTCCATACTGGATTAACTATGGATTAACTCCTCTATGTTCCCTAACTGGGGAACATAGAGGAGTTTTGCTAAATTGCTGGATGTTCAGTTATGTGCATTGTTGCCTATGTATTTTGCTAAAATATGATATTGCTTGATATACGCATTGTCGGGCTGCATTATTGCTTTACTTGGTGTGTTTTTATTTATTTGCATATTATTGGAGTCCTGTGGCTTGGTGTGGTGCACAGTTGTTGCATTGTTCTGCACAACATGTGTATTGTTCAGGTACAGTGGATGTCTATTGAAGGCCCTGATTAAAACTCTGTGGCAAGCCGCTGAGAATAAACCCTACAGTAATAGAAAGCCTAACCAGAGAACAAACAGCTGGTGATTCTCTGTAACAATCCTGTAACATAGCATCACAACCCTAGCAGCTTCTCTCACTACAGCAGATTTTGCCTTAAAGGGGAATCTTTCACTCGCTAGAAAAAAACGTACAGCTGCTTTCATGATGATTGAGAAAGTCATTACAGAGAGCAGGTTGCAAGCTGAACTTCCAAAGGTTAAAGCAAAACAATGGATCTGAACCTGCATGGAAAGCCTCTCTTCAAAACAGTCTCTCATATCTCCAAACTTTTTGAGTTGCTGAATGAAACCTTGGGGAATATTTCATCCGCATAAGATATGTTCTCTTGACTGTTCCTCACACTCTTTGTGACACTTACTTCAGGTAAAAAAAAAAAAAAGTTTTATAACTTTGAACCTTATTAAAACTTTCCTCCTAGTCTACGGAGATGCTGTCAGCTGTAGTGACTCCACTGAGGATAGAGTCAAAAAGTCATAGAATACATTACGTCTGTGATCTAAGATGCTTAATTCAGAGCTTTTTCTTTCAAGTTTGACAGTCATCTTTTAAGAATCACTCAAACGTTTGTGTTCCAACTTATCAGGAAGAGATATCAAATAGAAACCTCTGGATAAGTTGGTACTTTAGGGTTACATTGTGGGTTTACACGGTGCTTTAAGTTTTCTTAAACTTAAAGCACCGTGAGCTTAACCCCTTCAGACTCCATGTCCACTGGAATGGATATTATATTTTTCTGGGTTTAAACCAATAAATAAATTAGAGAATTTGTTATTTGCATGATGCATGTTACTGGTTGGTTTCTTATTAAACAAAAACAATTAAATTCAGACTCTTAACTTGATGCTAGTGAGTTTCAGGCATCAAACAGGACGAGCAACACAAAGAAGGTCCATCTAAAGTATTAACTTATATTCATAGAAGCCTAGAAAATTAGCTCTCAGTATAATTTTAAGTATTTCTAGTGTATTTGAAAGTATTAAAAAAAATCTTTCTATCTTTAAATTGTAGGATTTTTTTCAAAAATTGAATGTCCATCCCAATGGACATCAGGATTTTGGGAATGTTAAACAACACTTAATTAAGACTGTTGACAGTGGGGGATTAGGCAGTCTCTTAAAGGAAAGTCCCACTTGGACAGTGGCACAATGTTCCAGTTACAGAACAAATCCTGAAGGCAAGTCATAAATCGTTACAAGATGGCACTCATTCAAACAGGGAAACTATGCAATTTTGATCCACTGAATGTGCTACTTTCAGTGTCTCAGTGACTTCTTGACTGAAGTCAAAAAGCCATTGAGAAATGAAAGCCTTTATTTCATATCCATAATCAGAATGTTTTTATCTTTGTAAGAGCAGATTCTAAGGTCAAAGATGGGCAGAGTTAATGTGTTAGATAAGTTCCTCTCAAACTCCTGGAAATAGTGCTTGAGTTTCACCCTAAAGGCTGCTGGATTGCCTTTGATTCTTTTTACAGGCTACAAAACTGCATTTTTAAATAGTCAGTAGAGACAGTATAGTGCAAAAGCTCTCGCCTCCCTTGGACCTTTTAATTTTACAACTACAAATGCCAGTGTAGTGTATTTCAGGCCAGTGTTTCCCAACCCTGGTCCTTGAGGCACACTGCCCTGCATGTTTTAGATATTTCTCTGCTTTAATACGCCTGATTCAGCCGATTGCAGTTCAGCAAACACTTGTCAATTGAAGTCACCTGTGCTAAAGAAAGGTAACACCTAAAACATGCAGGGCAGTGTGCCTCAAGGACCAGGGTTGGGAAATATGGTTTTAGGCCATATCACTGTCATCTTGCAGACTTTTCTCCAGCAATACTTTCCGCTGCACATTTTCAGAAGCAAGAGCAAAAAAGGAAAAGTGAAGCTTTTTATCTGGGATCATTAAAATAAAGTTCTGCTCCTGGAAATAGTGCTTGAGTTTCACCCTAAAAGGCTGCTGGATCGCCTTTGATTCTCTTTAGTTGCTCAATTGTGTTCTAATCAGACAAAAGGCGCTTCAGTCCAGAACCAGATATCTATTTTTTTTTTTCCCTCTTCTTTCATGTTTCAGCAATAGCTGGAGGCATTGTGTTTTCCGGTTCTCTCTTTATCTGTCCATCTACTCCAATTCGTTTGAACAAAATATGGCAAGAAAGCCTGGGGGCCATTTCATAATAACTTCCTTCATATGATACCAGTTTGAACTCATAGGTGAACTGACAAGAATTTGATAGATTAAGGCCAAAACCCAGAGAGAGTCTAGCTTTTATTGTTACTTTGGCATTTATCAAAGAAAAACAAACAACTTGATAACTCTAAAGCAGAATGAGGAAAATATTGGTAGAGTCCAATTAAATAAAGGTAGGAGCACTGGGCTATCAAATTTACAATAAGCACCCATTATTTGAATACATAATGCAGAAAACATATTTAATTTAGGTAAAAACATTTCTGCTTCCCACAGGATTGGTGGCTTTAACGAGGTATCAAAGAGACATTCACGGCTTGCATGTCTCATTGAGCACAAATTCGGTGTGACACACAGTTCATCAGTTACCACTCTAGTAAGCTTTCTTTTTCCTTTTACAAAATTTCAGAAACAAGTCCATTGGTGTGCACACTGTTAACAAATGACTGTGCGTCCGCACATGAGGAAAACCCCATTAAATTTCTATACATATACCACAGCAGTTGTAACGAATGGGGCTCATTCATTACTTCATCCAGAAATAACTAAGCTTCCTCAAATATTGAGGAGTCTGCTCTGTCTCTTGCAAACAGATTAAATGTTGGAAATGGAGTCCATTTGTGTGCAGTCCAGGTGAACACCAAGGTATTTATGCTCCTTCGCCTATGATGGATTTGTGGATGGAAATCTGATGGACTTTGTTTTTCAATTCACGGCGTAAAATTATGGAACAAGTTAAATGGGGACTTAAAACAAAGTCGAAATTTAATACAATTTAACAGAAAATATAAGGAGGAAATTTTCACAAGATATAGAGTGAGAAATAGCACAAATGTGTATATGTAAACTGGGGCTAATGCATATGAGTTTGCGTGGGTATGGATGTGTGTATCTATATATTTAGACATTTGTTTGGTGAGTCCATGACAAAACAAAGCAGATAAAATGGAAAATGAATTAAGATTTTCCTTCCTATTTTTGATTTAATGATGAGGGTTCATCTGAAAACATTGTATGAGTTTATGGGGTGGGAATTCATACGTTTTTTTTTTTACTTCTACCTACTCCTTTTTGAGAATGTTAAGATTATCGTGGTGCAAAAATGTGTCTTTTGCATTCCTCGTTCATGTCTGTTAATTTATACTGCTATCATGTTCGAAATAAATAAATGGATATAGTGTTTGACCTATAGTGTTTAGAGGGAGGCACAAGACAATCAGACTGATTTAGACAAAAGACGATGTGATTTATTTCTTGCAAACAGATTCTGCTGATTCAGAAATCTTTACTGTAGAGCTTAATGCTCAGAGAAGGGAGACAGCACACTACAACCGACTACATGCAATTACTCCATGTTGTACATAATCTTAGTATTCTGTTTAGACAGAGCTAGCTGTATTCAAGGCACACTGCTGAACGAAGTTGCTGAAATACAAATTTTTCTCAAATTCAGAGAGCTTCTTCTACTGCAGCAGAGCCTGATCAGGGACTTTTGGAAGGACAAAAGTCACTTTCGTGTCAGAACATCTCTTGAGAATGAATGCCCGTCGCCTTCTGCTGAGTTCCTTCTGTTCTAGACCGTTTGAGCTCCTCTGGGGCCTTATTTACATCTGCCATATTTGCACAAAATCTGTCTTTTACACAGCAATGCTCATCTTTAAAAGATAACTTGAAACATGATATGGCAAGGCTGTGAACTAAAGGAACATCTTGTGCAAATTTACATGCATTTTATTTCGGTTAATCAAAACTATAGAAAATATGCTCTCTGTTCTGTCAAGAGACAGAAATGTCAAAAGCCTTATATTTTCAACTAAATATCACACTTCTGTGAAATTGAAAACCATTACTTTTATATTGGTGATTAATCTTAATCCTAATAAGAATCTGACCACTCTGTTTGTTCTGCGGCGTTTACTGTTACTGCCACAAGGGGGCATCCTAAAAATATAAGGAATAATCTGACGTTTGCAGTATTACTGACCTTATCGTAGGTTTTTTTGACTCCGCAGCATGGTGAACTGGATTTGCTTACCTTTCTCCTCATCGGGGTGTGACCAGCAGGTGCGACCTCCAGCTGGTGCTCGTCGTCAGTTATCAAGGGAACAGTTTTTAGAGGAGGCAGACATCAGATAGTTGACCTACATCCTGTGGTGCACCAGTCCAGGAAAGCATCCTAGTTGCTCTGAGTTTTGTGTTTTTGCTTAGCACTTCTGAAACTTACCTCTTGTGTCTTCTATGTTACTCTGTAGCCAGCAAGCCCGGATTTCAGCACTGGGCTTACCGGGGCTCCAATGGAATGTGACTGTTGTAAAACCGTGCAAATGGAGAGTTGACCTGGGGGCAGGACTGTCCATTGGCCCTCTCTCATGGCAGAGCAAAAGAGAACAGTGGATTATCAAAATTTTGTAGTTAGATAATGTTGGGGTGTGTACATACTGTATACCACAACTGTATAACCATGATCAAGTAGGGTCAGGACATTGGCTCAAGCCCAGGGGCCCACATCCTTCTAAGTCCGGCCCTGGTAGCCAGTCTTATTGAAGTTCATCGACCTCCAAATCCATTCCCCACACCATCGTTGTTGTTCTCTGAGTCTCTCTCACTACTGTTAACTAGAGCTGCTGCTTCAGCTCACTTCTTTCTTTTCTAACGATCCCATATTATACCAATTACATGGTTGTGACAACCACCTGAGGTGGAGAAGGCATGCAGCAGCGATGGGTCAACTTCAACTCTACATCCCATGTTACAATCTGTCAGTTGGCTGCGAGATGGGAAGGAATGAAAGGAGCTGATGACTGGATGAACAGGAGCGAATATGTTTCGACTGCTAAATAGCAAAAGAGAGAAGTGGACGGATGCGGAGGCACACATGGAACGGCAGGTGTTGGTGATGAGCCCTCTGAAGGTGTAACGAGTCTTTAAAACCCCAGAGGGAAGGTTTCTCACCTGGTGACCCGCTGAATCCATAAAACCTTCATAACCCCCTAAGAGTTACTCGTGACTAATGGAGCGTTAAAAGCTGTTGGACTGCAACACGGATCACATTTACAGCAGACTCTCAAAGTGGTTGTACCATCTAGTCCTCCAAACTGCTGGCATTAACAGCAATGCTATTAATTGGAAAACTGAAACTTTTTGACGTTGTTGGGTTTCTTTGAGACAATGATATGGCTAAACTTTGACCAGTCATTGCCCTGCATCTTCCTTTTCTTTTGATGTGCTCGTCATATGATCTGCAGTAGAATGACCAACCCACATCTGGCTGATGTTAATTTGTGCCAATGAAGTTTTTTAAGGAATCTTAATCAAACCTTTATAAAGAGTTAGATGATAGTGTCTATCCTACTTTCTCTCCTCCTTTGTGTAAAGGTGGATCATTGCTCTGACTTTAGCAAAATCTAACTTTAAAAATTTATGTTTTCGTTTCATGTTGTACCCTCAAATTTCTGCGCCTCATATAAAGCAGTCATAGCACTTTTTTGTAAAACATTGTGCCACCTCAGGTTTTTCCAAATGTAAATGCCAGCTTGTGTTGACATTTACAGAAATATACACAGTTTGGTTGTCGTGAACTCTGTACATTTAGGGGTTGTGTCGATGCTCCTGAATCTGAATGCGATCGTGCCTGTAGATGCAGGTGGGAAGGTTGTGATGTGACTCACAATATGAGTCTATTTGTACAACCTGCAGTTGGCAAAGTTTCCTTAAGTAAATCTAGCAGCACAAATGCTGACTCAGGGCCGTTTGCAGAGTTTCGTGACAGGACTGCTTGGATGTTGAATTGAGGTGGCCCGGCGCCAGAGCCGGGATATGTAGCAAAGAAAAGCTTTTTACTTTCCCTTTGCTCTGTAAACACATCTTACTTCAGGGCTCTGCTTGCTCATGACAGGCATCAAGGAGCTCATATTCACTGTTTGGCAACATCCCGTACTTCAACATGGAATCTCAATAAAGAAAAAAAAAAAATGTTGATGCTTGAGAAAATATGCTCTAGGCAGAAAGACTAACAGTGGCGTAAGTCTCTCTAGTCTAAAACGCAACTACATAACTATAACAGATGAAAGCTGCCTTTTTTTATTGTTAATTTTTGTTTTATTAACTGTTTTACTTGCTGCTATATTTTATTTAATATCATCTTTGGGCTGGCGTAAAACATACTTTCTCTTTTTATTTTTAACGCGTCGCGATGTCGTGGCGTTGACTGGACAAAAATGCAGTCAGGCTGGCCCTGAGTACAATTAACTGCATGTCTGTGTAAAAATGTGTGCAGTTACATTTACTCAACTAGATTTGTTTGAAGAAAATATGGTACTTAAAAAAAAAATACAAATCAGGAGTTTATTGTTCTCTGTATTAAATGCGAAGAAGAAAAACAACTTTACAATATTTCCTCTGTTTTTGTGGTTTTCCCTTATTTAGCCATTTATCATTTACAAACTTGAAAACAGCTTCCTCTAAACTATTAGCGTATGTCTGCAGCCTTTATTCCATTGAATTTTTCAAGGACACTTCACTCCTAATGAACACATCCACAGCAGATTGAACCAATCTGTCCTTGTTAAATTATCCAGGCACTGGTGGTTCAAGGACTTTTTCCAATGGTATTTTTCCCTATTCTTTATCCTACTTCCCTAATTATATTAAATATATTGCAACTTTCATGTAATTGTTTTATTTATAATGTGCTTAGCTTTTCAAAATGTCTGTACACTGTTCCTGCAGGTAAACTCTCATTATTAAACTGCATAAATCCTAAATAGATCCAAGGTTAATCACATACTTGCTCAAGCCACAAAAAAATAATCATAAAAAGTGTGGTAATAATGATGAGCTTAGAAATACAGAAAACATTTTCTTTTGAGAACGTTAAAGCCAATTTAATAAAACATATCACATTCCACAAATCTGAAGTTTTCTTTTACATTTTCAGTAAAAGATATTCATCCTTTCTCTCCTGTAAAGACAAAATTTGTACAGTTTTAATTTCTTATCAGTTTAAAAATATTACACATGAAAAGTTCTGTGTATTTTGTGATTTCATATGTTAGATATTTAGAGATTTAGGCTTCCTAGAGTCAAAGATAATTGTGTCCTATTACATGTTTCCGAATACAAAAAAGCAACGGCTGAATCCAACTGAGCTGACAATAAAAAGCTTAGATTCACCAGCCGAGAAGCAGCTATAGAGTTTCATCTAATGGTTTCAGCCGTATGTGTCACTAATCCACTCAGATATTTTACTTTACCCTCAATTTTCACATTCCAATTATTCCTACATTCATTGCTGTGCAAGCATGTAACCAAATGAGAGTTTTCATTAGTGGTGTTTATGTGAACTTTGAACTCAGTGAGGTTGGGTGTTCCCTGTGAGAATCTGGATTTAAGTGACAAGAAACATGCCATGAGTAGTTCATATAGTTTAATGTTTTCATTTTGCCACAAGCCAAGTAGAGGACACAGTAAACATGAAAAAGGTTTGGTAAGACAAGACCAAAACTAGACTTTTGGACAGGAAAACATACAGGCAGAGACACTGGAATGCTTTAGATCATTGCATGTTCATGAGTTATAATGGGGTTAATGGTAACCCACTGGTTACAGAACGATCCTCTACTGTTGTTGCCTCAGTCAAAGTCCTAACTTAATTTTAACGGTGATTATGTAGCAGGACTTAAGTTTGATTTTGAAAGGCTCAATTCACTCCAATTTGTCTAAGTTAGAGCAATGGAAACATTACAGTATCTAGATTTGCAAAGCCAGGAGAGTCATACCTGAAAGACTTGCAGCTATTGCAAACATAGATTGTTCTACACAGGGGAAAGGAAAATGAATTTGAAAACATGTTGCAATTTTCAGACTTTCTAAAACTATTTATTTCCACTCAAAAGTTATGTTCTACTTTGTGTTGCTATGTGAGAGACATTTTTAATAAAATACCTTGAAGTTTTTGGTTGGCGATGGAAAAGGTCAAGTCTGAGCAGCTTTATTGTAAATGCTGGCCACGGTTAGCAAGATAGTTGACAAATTAGTTGACTAAACTTTACTTTTGTACAAGATTAAGTCACAGTAAAATTATTTATAAGAAGTTAGCCTGTGTTGGAGCTCTGGTTTTTGCTCACAAGTGTATGAGCTGAAGTTTCAACTATTCTCCTGATCGTTAAAGTTGCAGAACAGTGATATGTTTTGTACGTAGATGTCATAAATTCATGAGTGTTCTGCTTGTTATGAGAAGTGCTTACCGTATCTCCTGCCCATTTGTCTGAGTTGCAACTTAGAGTACTGGATGTTTCACTGTAACCACTTTAGACACAAAAATCCGATCTCTAAATGTTGATGTATTAATGGGGCTGAAACTGTGCTACAGAGGCATTTAGCTAAATGACTATATTATTTCCAAATAAGTCTAATTAAACTGCTGACCTGTTAATACTGTTCAGAATACCTTCATTAAAAAATACCATGATGTAAATGGTACAGCAAACTGTAAATGAACGTTCTTGAGTTGCTGTTGTGCACAGAGGTAACCCCGATGCAGAGTTGCCACACATCCAGCTGTCATATGTCTGTGGAGTGTATCTGCAACTGTGTGTGTTTGTGTTTGTCATGCATGGAAATAGAGAGGAACGGTGAAATGATCCCCTCTGTCTTAGTAAGTCTGAGTTGGCCACATGGTGACTGACGATGAAGACCATCTGGACTGACGTTCTTTGATTGGCTAATCGAGGGCAGGCAGATATTTTAATTGCCAGGGTGACTTTTCAGCTTAAATAATGACTACAAAATGAAAAGGGGTGTAAGTTTAACACACAGAGACAAATTCGATATCCAGGACTCAAATTAACTTCACCAAATCTATTCTAACCCCAATTTAGAGTGCATGGCAAGGCAGACTTCCCTTTGACTTGAAATATTGTGGTGTGTTATTATTGCACCACAAGCTCTATTATCAATAAGACATCAGTACCAGATGAGAAACCTTTATTTAAAGCAACCCAGCCTTCTTGCAGCAGCAAAATGTTTCATATTGTTCTCATCTATGCCTCACATCTCCGTGTGCCTTCAGCTATGCAAATATCTGACGACCTCTTACACAGGAAAGTACCACAGGTAATTATGGAAATGTATGCATAGATGCTGACTTTCGCCAACAAGTAGGTAAGACAATCAACCCACAACAGCACAAAATATTTTGACGTAACCTCTACTGTGACCGTCCTGCCTGAATCGAGGGAGAGATGGCTGGATTCAGACTGTCTGTGTGTGGCATTTGAGGAGGAAGAGGAGGACGCTGATCAAAGCTCAGGGCAACTGGGAGAGAGACTTACTGTAAGAGGATTTTATGCGGTGCCCTTGTGAGTGCCTTTGTACCTCTGGGCTTCTGTGTATTCACAGCTGGCTCGTAGGGTGGCCATCTGTAGTTTTGTGGGCGTGTATGTGTGAGTCCGGGTTCTGGTACATTTGTCAGTGTTTAACATATTCTCATTTCAAACTCTTTACATGCTTCACTTAGTTGAGAAAATGCTGAGGGGCGTCTATTAGGGAGTATCCATCAATCATTAGTTCAGAGGTATCCTGTGTCTCACAGTCTGACCTTGGCCAAATGACCAAATGTTACAAGTTGGACTGCAGAGATAGATGGTTTGTCTCTTCCACCCCTGTCTTAATGCCGCATATCAGGGCTCATGTGATGCCCTGATATGCATCACATCAGCATGTGATGCATATCAGGGCATCTGATATTCAGATGACCTACAGTGCCTCGTGAAAGTATCCACATCCTGGAAACTTTTTCACATTTTCTCACATTACAATGACCAACTTCAATATATTTTATTATGAATTCATCTGATAAACAAACATAAAGTCGAATATAATTATAAAGTGATAAGAAAAAGATAGATTTGTTAGATGTACGGCTCTGGTAAAAATTAATAGCCCACTGCACTGAACCCCATTAAAATCCTCCTGGTTATTTCACCAAATATTGATTTCTGAACTGTTACTGAGTTAAAACATTAGTGTTGTTGTTTCTAAATGAATATGAACTTGTTTTCTTTGCGTTATTTGATTACTGAAAGTTCTGCATCTTTTTTGTTATTTTGACCATTTCTCATTTTTTGCAAATAAACACTAAATTTTTGCTTGGAGACATGTTGTCAGTAGTTCACAGAATAACAGAACAACGTTCATGTTACTCAAACATACACCTATAAAAAGTGAAATCAGGGAAAATTATCATTTTAAGTGGTCTCCTCAGAGCTTTATGTATTAATTTTGAATAAAAATCAAGTGACATCAATGTGTATTTAATCCTGTTTTACCCTGATGCATCTCAGTAAATTACAGGCTAACCAGCTGCACTCAGAAGGAGCCTAATTTGTGAATAAGGTGAGGAGTTTTCAACATGTACTTCAGTTTTATTTGTGTCATTTATTTCCGTTTGTGTAACACTGTGTTGTAGACGAGTAGGGCAAAACCTAATGATTAAATGAATGGGGAAATGGCCGACAATCTAAATAGGAAGGAGCACCGTCATAGCAGCAGGAACTAAAAATGCCACAAGGATTTACTTTGAATTATTGATAGAGAGCAACAGAAGCTGACACACACACACCTAAGGAGATTTTAGAGTATTGCATTAACCTAACAGCCATATTTTTGCACTGTGGGGAAAAGCCGGAGTACCCAGAGAGAACCCATGCGTCTACTGGAAGAACATACAAACTCCACGCAGAAAGATGCCAGCCTGGGATTTGAACCCAGGACCTTCTCGATGCAAGTCAACTGCAGCTGTGTTTCCATTACAAATTTACGTAAATCCTTGCCTATATTCTACTAATGTCAAAACACGTTTGGCGTTTCCATTAAAGAAGAAATGAAATTAAAATCCCATGTGAAAAAGCTTGTTCGTGCGATAAGTCGTGGATATAAAGCCATGGTGCTAGCGATTATCCTCTAGGTGCCATCAGAGGAGACGCTGGTGTCATACATGCAATTAATAACGCATACACATTCCATTGTTTTCTTTTTGTTCATTTATGTTTGTGTTGTGATAAAAAATTAAAAGCCCGGAGCACATTTAAATGTAATCGTCTTTAGAGATGGTCATTTACAGCAGTTTAGTTAAAATTGCCAAAATGTCAGAGAAATACCACAGGCATCTTTTCTTCTTTGCTCATCCTTTTCTGCTGTGTATGTAAACAAACACATGCACCAGACCAGGAAAGCCATTAGCCTTCCATTACCTGTTGCTCTAGAAATGCCAAGACACAATTATGTGGCGCTGCATTGTGGTCTCTGCTCAGCTCACCTTTGGTATTTCCTCTATTTCACGTCTGAGATGCCGATGGCTCCAGTGTTATGGTAATGTTCATTTTGATAAGCCTGCAGTGCTGCTTGATAGACGGAGCCTGGAACAATAGGAGCCGCGGCCCCATCACTCTTGGCAGTTGGACAGGGACACAAAGGAGACATAATGAGCAAAGATAGCATTGTGACAGCAGGGAGCAGATGAGAAAGGCTGAAGCTATTGTAAGTTGCTCTGACTGTGTGTGTCTGATGTGCGGCTGTACTTGAGAAAGAGAGTGGTTTGTCATGGGAGGAATGTTGTGCAGCGGTTTGATTGTGCGTTTCTGAATGTTTTCCTCTTTGTGCCACAGCGGTGGAGGGTGAGCCTGCCAATCAGGTGACGCGTTTACAGTCTGCTGTTGGCACTTTGGGCCTGCAGAAATGAGCTTTAGACACAAAATTTCATAAAGAATTGATCAATAACCTATTCCGGAGTAATGAAAAAGCAGTCGATATCACCACCTACTCTGATTTATGATCGCCTGTCTGTCTAGCACTATTAAAATCAAATCTCACTCATATGCTTGTGCACTTCTAGTTCCACCTTTTGCTGTATGTGGCCTCTAAAAACACCAGTGGAAAATTTCATTATAGCTACATTACACATGTGTAAGTCTAAACTTTGTTTTCTTGCCATTGAAATTTAAATGTCATTCATCTTTTTCTGTGCTGGTTTTGTCTTGTTTTGTTTCAGGATTGTGTGAGTGTTGTTTTATTGTGTGTGGAAAGGTTAAAAATAACTGAAAGTAAATGAAATACTAAAAAACATTGCACGTGTGCTCATCTAAAGTAATAGTATTTTCATATCTGACTCACCCTTTGATAGAACGAAACGCTATTTTTAATTGTCCTTGTTCTAGCTGCTATCTGACTTTATGCCTTAATTCTTCAGCACAGAAAATATTTGATGTAAACCATTACAAAGATGACTTACCTGTAACTGTCATCTTCAATGCATTCAGACATACTTCATCTCTACCATTACAAATATCCAGACTTTCCATGAACAAAAACAATCACAAAAGAATCTTCTATGTTTAAAACTTTGAGCTCTCATAAAGGCCGATACAATACCAGTGTTACTTTGCCTCTCAACTTTACCAATGGACTTTTATTTGCAGTTAAATGGTATTTCCTGCATAGTTACACATATTTTAAAGCCTGGAGGGTCATTGAAGGTTGTAGCAGTTTCAGAGCTAAGATGAAAATGTAGTAAGCTGCTAGCAAAACAAATGAGTCATAAAATTACAACAATGCACACAATAATACGGAACATTATTTGCACTTCTCTCTCGAATTTTGATAGTGTACCGGCCGTGGCTGTGAAATATTTGAATGATTTAATAAGATAAATATATAAATAAATAGTAATATGGCGCAAAATTTCACAAGATTATATATAT